>JALIZH010011395.1:55000-89510 GCA_030522465.1 Rhipicephalus appendiculatus
GAGACATTTATATTTCAAGTTTATACAGAGACGAAATTAGGTGCATATGCCTGACAACCGATTGTGCCCCATTAAGAGCATACGGAACAGGTCACACGTAGCTAGTTCCACATTAAATATCAGTGTAAAATATTTTGATATACAAACCAATCGGTGCGATCAGCCTCGTGCCTGTGATGTATCAAAACTGCTGTTAGTAGTCAATGTTTGCCTTGGCAAGACTCGCCGACCGACCAATTCCGCTTTGAATGGGCTTTTGATAGGCCACCAAATAAACATCCGTTGCAAGGAATACCGAATCAATAGGCTTTGCTATCGATCTTGGTTTCCTGGGTGGCTCGTATATATAGGCTGGGTGTGAAAAGCGTCGCGTAGTACCTCCTGCTTTGTAACAACGCGCCGCGTCAGGTTTATTCCCTTGACCCGATCACTTCAATCATGGTCCTTCAAAACTTTTTCTGGTCATGAAACTCCCGCGTCACTCAATGGGAGAGCTTCATATACCGCCCGCACTTTCCGCGCCGCGGCGCTGGCGTAGCTAGCAGGGGGTACGAGGAAGCCGGCTCGGCCGGTTGCTCTGCTGGCCGCCATTAGCGGACTGTTGGCGCGGAGTGGTGGTGGTCGTGCTGATCGCCCCCCCTTTTTTGCTTTTCGGGGTCGCATCGTGTTGACAGCGATGCCCAACACCTGCAGCGTGCCGGGCTGTCACTCTGGATACAAGGGCACCGTCGAAAAAGTTTCCCTGTTCTGTTTACCAGCCAACGCAGAACAACGCGACAGGTGGAAACGTGTGATCCCGCGACAGGAGACTGCCGGATTTTCGTTCGACCAAGGTCCTTCAATACTTTTTTCGTATTGAAGGACCATGGTTCGACTCAAAGTACGCTCGCGTGTGTGAAAAACATTTCGACGCCAGTGACATTGTACGTGCGGACGTGTGCACAGTGAACGGAGACATCGTTTCGCTGCCCCGAGAACGACCGAGACTGGTGGACGACGCCGTACCAATGATTTTTGAAGGTTTGCCTTCTTACCTCTCCAAAACAAAACAGCGTTCGCGTGCAACGAAGGGCCCACCTCTAAAAAGGCCGCGAGAGCTTTCTCCGGATTGTGATGCGACAGTCGCGAATGCAGACGTCTCCAGTGCAGCCGACGAAGAAATCGATGGTAAGTCTGGCACAAAGAGAGCCAACTGCATTGACTCAAATCAAGACAAGAGGATTTTTGCAAGTGCCATCGGAGAAATTATTGCGACTCTTGCAAATTGTGGAAGAACATGTGGAAATGTGCACCGTGGACAAAATAGCCTGTGACAGTGTTTACATGAACATTGTTGAGAACATCCTGCTGGACGACCGCACTTCTTCGGCCAGTGTTGGCTGTGGAACACATTTCGTGAGCGCTACGGCAGAAGTTGTGCACTTTTTTATAAAGTGCCGTCTGCATTTTTTTTACGCGTGAGCAAACCAAACTGTTTCGTGCTGGCGGACGTCGTTTATCCTGCCCGGCCAAACGAGGGAGGAAACCAGGGGCATAATTTTTTTTCAGTGATTTTTGTTGTGTCGTTCACTCCATCTCCCAACTTTCATCCACAGTTTATGAAACGCAGATTTGAATAAACTCTATGTGCCTGTGCTCAACTCGGCAGCGTTATCAAATCTGCATGCGTAAAATCAAAAGCTTTCGCTTCGAAATAGCGCGTAGTGCCTCTATCTAGCAGCTCACAACAGTTTCATCTCATTTTTTAATTTTTAAAATCAAGGGCGCAAATTATGACATCAAAGAAAAAAAAAAAGAACACAACTTGAGCATCCCTCTCTGTCTTGTGGTGTCTCATTCTGAGTTTTTAATTTTTCAGCTATGTTTCACTAACGATATCCCTCAATAGGTACTGCAAGGCTATTAATGCCAAGTCACCCTGATATACAGATTTGTTTATTGGCACGCGAACTTCTGTTGGCTGCTTCGTTATGCCCTATAGAATAAAGTGACACTTATTCCGAAAATGAACGTTACGTGCAGTCAGAGCACGGCTGCTCCGCAATCTCTAGCGCAAAATATGTTAACCTTTCAGTCATCTAGAACCAGTCACAGTGTTTGGTTTAAGCCCGAAAGCGACTATGCAGGAATCGAGAAATTTAGGAACGCTACGAATGCGCGTCACTTGACAGACGGACTCAGTTAAAACATTGCCAGCAATCAAGGACTTGGGCAATTTGACAACGCGCATCATGGGCCACTTTGACAATACTAATAGCTGCTATGATTTGTTAGCGAGAACACGGAGAAGGAAAATATCTGAAGAAGTGTATTTGATGGGAAACGCTTCCGCGAACGCGCTACAGCCCTGCTACCATTCTAGTACACTGTAAGCCCTGACAAGCGCGGCTGATCGATGCCCTCCTGCTTACGGTGGCGCCTCTGGTGGCCACTTTTGTCCCTATATGAAACTTTCGCGGGAGTTTCATGACCAGAGAAAAGTATTGAAGGACCATGCTTCAATGTTCGTTCGAAGCCTGGAGGGCATTGTGCAACAACCGCGAATGCTTGCTGCTGAGATGTCTTGCGTACTGTAAAGGCGAGGTCGATCGTTTTTTGCCACTTGGAGAAAAAAAAGAGAGGTGTGAAAGTTGATCTAACGCATAACGCCCTGACACCCTCGGTCACCTTTACTTTTTCGGGCTTCCTTAAGGAAACTGGATCTGCAGTATGGAAGTAAAAGATAAGGCATCTAACCTCCCAGTCTTAACATTAACTCCCTACTCGCGACAGTGGCTCTATGCCGTTGCAGGGTCCAACTGAGAAAGGGGCCGCCGGTTCGATTCTCATCGCGTCGTAGTTCTGTTTAATTACAAAAACACTCGCTGAACAATTGCATATGGTCGGAACTAAAGGGGTAAGCGTAGGTAATAATACTATGTGGGGTTTTACGTCCTAAAACCACGGTATGATTATGAGAAACGCCATGGTGAAGGGCTCCGGAAATTTTGACCATCTGGTGTTCTTTAATTAACGTGCACTGACATCGCACAGTACACGGGCCTCTACCATTTTGCCTCCATCGAAATGCGACCGCCGCAGCCGGGATTGCAACCGCCACCTTCGGGTCAGCAGCCGAGTACCATAACCACTGCTCCACCGCAGCGGAAAGGGTTAGCATAGGTGGCACAGTGGTTACGGTAGCATGCCCTGACGGAATGTCATGGCAGGCTACGTGTTTGTTAATTAATTAATTAATTAATTAACTAATTAATTGAATTCGTGTTTTTTCGCTAAAGGGAGCTCCTTTCAGACATGTCTCTTGCCTTTGGCGAATCGAAAGACAGGAAAATAATTTGGGGCTCTGCCCTGCCCTATATCGCCTGACATATTCAGTAAAAGGTTTTCACTCACTCGCTCGTACGCAGAACACAGACGATCGATTGCTAGGCAGTTGTCCGCAATGAGAGAAGGGAGAGGAATGGAAAGCGAAACATTGTTCCTCGTCCAAAAATAATTTCCTGATAGATAAAATAATAACCTAACAGCAACTCCTTCGAACGCTGCTATTTAAAGTTTATGTATTGGAAAATGCCTGCTATAGAAACAATGACCACGCGATCTTCGTAGCACGAACCTTGCTTTATGGCTTATGGACTCCATTGATTAGGTAGAAGGGCGAGGACTCTATGGGAAATTCGTCCATCATTCATTGCCGTAATATACCTTAATAATGGATTGTCTTCCTTTATAATGATCGATGTTATAGCGAACATGGTGGGCGATGTTGTGTCCCCCTCCGAGCAAGTCCCAAAACTTTACCTCTGCCTCCAGTTGATAATCCAGAACCGGGACTGAAAGTGAGCTGTTAATCACATCAACAAGTGCACGCAACAGACGTATTTGCCGGCCCATGCAAGCGTTACCGTGCGCAGCTGTTGCTGTCAAATGCTGGTCGATTTTGATTCCCAGCCAGGGTACTCAACTGCGCGCAGACGTGTAGGTTTCCCGTTTGCTCAGCAGGATAAAGGAGGGTTGGGGGAGGTGTTGGTAGGGGACGGCTGGGGCCAAATTAATTGTACATTTATTCTGGCACACAACAACACCAACTATTGTCTCTACCATGTATACTACAATATCCGCAATTACGAAGAAAAACATTCCATCGTAGGTATTCGGGGATTATGGTGACCGATGATGAACAAATAGGGGAGTGATAAAATTAAAGTATATATTTTTTGAGTAGAAATGATGTATGACTGAAGGGATCGAGTACTTCATATCCTGAAGGGTAAAGACTGAAAATCACATAATTTGGTAGGAAAAACGGGTACGCATCTTGCAAGTAATGCCGTCGATGCTAGCGAGAGAATGGAGAGATAAAGGGATAGTTTTAATGAAATGCTGGATATGTTAGCCTGGCTTTCGCCTGACATGCTACTCCAGGTGCTGGTTCATCATTAAACACACACACACACACGCACACACACACATGCATGCACACACGCACACGCGCACGCACACATACACGCACACACACACGCACACGCACGCACGCACGCACGCACGCACACACACACACACACACACACACACACGCACACACACACACACACACACACACACACACACGCACGCACGCGCGCGCGCGCGCACGCACACACACACACACATATTACACTGTATACGAAGTTTTGTTAAGGCTCCCTCAAGAACGACAACAGCGCTTTCCTGACGCCCTACGCACAGATGGGGCTTTGCCATGGGTCGAGATTATGCCTCAGATCCGAGTCCCGCTGAAAGTTTCTTCCTCTCAGTCATTTTGTGTAGTGCATTGCTCGATTGTTGAGTGCTTCGTAACGTTGGCTTATCGCATCAAGTAGCATCAAAGCTTCGATGGACAACAACTTTCTCAGCGTGGATTCTTGTTTTATGGGTGTAACCTAAAAAAAATGTGGAGTCCCAATCGTGTTTCCCTGTATTTCTTACCTCGCGTACCGCGCGAAGCGAGGCGGTACGCTTAAGGCAGACTTCTCGTATTTTGTCACTACCACGGACAAGGACGTCTCGATTTCCTCGAGAAATTATCGGGTGACTGGAGGTGGAGCATACAGGAAACGCTGCCATCTAACGCCCCGTTTACCTTGTTTTCACTTGACGTGCTTCACGGAGGGTGAGGAGCGCGCAGAACAAAATGAAACAAACAAAAGACATCGCTTGGGGAAAACAGTAAGACTTGAGCGCCTCACACAGCGAGAACGCTGGCTTCATGGATTTAAGGGCGCGTGACGAAAACGTCTGACAACGAGCACGACTAGAGGCGTCACGACGCGCTTTACCTGAGCGTACTTAGAGCCTCGATTCTGCTTTTTTATTCGTGCTTCTTAGAGTCTGTTCGCTGGCGTAGGCCAGGAACGGTGGCTCGCGACGAGGAAGCAGTTGTTGAGTTCTATTAGTTTCCTCTTACGCTGCTGTTTTTTCTCTTTTTTTTTTCTTTTTATCCTATGCTTTGTTTTGTACGAGCCTGCCCGGCGAAGTTGTCGAAGCTCGCCGTGTCAGCGAATGACGCGGCGCAGGAGTGCTGAGCAGTGCACTAGTAAATGGCAACAGACGGGAGCTTAACTGAGAGAGAGAGGAAGGGGGGGGGGGGCGGTTATTCACAGAAAGGCAGAGAGGTCGGCCTGAGCGGTAGCATGCTCTAACCTGCTACTCTACACCGGGGGAGGGGAAAGGGGAAGAAAAAGAGTAATGGATGACGATGGTGAGTTAGAGCGGTGAGTATATACATCCTGTCAAATTGAGAAGATGTTATAGCCGTGCATCTAGTCCAGTTGCTCTTAAGAAGGCTATGATCGCTCTTACTACCACAGCTGCACTGTTGGGAGCTTAAAAACCTTATAGTTGGGCGAATCGGTAACAATGTATTTTTACTTGCGAAGCCGCGAAGACAAGTCGGAACAATAGTGCCCACGCTTCATCCCTACATGCATGGATGTACTAACGAGGGCGACAACCTCCGACGGGAAGCAACAGCATGTAACAAAATTGGCGGACTTCGCCACCCGAAATAATTTAGGATCCTTACCTCAGGAAAGGAGGGCTGTTTTGTTAATTTGCCTGAGGCCTGTCCCAGGAGAAGACAATGACAGCAGTTAAAAAGGATTTTGTTCGTGTTAACATGACAGCTAGGAAGGTTAGGGACGAAGCTGTCGTCGCGATACTCTTGAAGCACAATCTCGAAAAACTCGCGTCAAGAGCAAAACCCTCGAACAACGTGCACCTTGAGCAGTTTGACCATTTTCTATACCAAACTCTGGTTGTTTGGCGACCTTCTTTACAATCCTAAGCCCGAAAACAGCAACTTTTTCAGCATTGATGAGCAAATTTTGTATTACAGCATTCCACATGGTCCATTAATGTCAAATGTAAGACAGTGTAGTACAGGGATAATCCGCGGCGGACGAAAGGCGAATCAAGGAATTCGATAGCGAGAAATTGGAATATTACATGAAGTAAGGCTAGCAGCTAGGTCCTTTAGGATCCCACCTGGCCCTAGCAAATCGAAGCACTGGGGTAAGGAACTGCGGCCGCTGCTGTGAGCGAAACGACCATCTAGCTTCTATCACTTCATCGCAAACTGAACGATGAGAACACAATACTTACGATAGTGTGAGCCCTCTGCTGATCGCTGTCAAGATAGAGCACGCTCGACCGCGACTGGCCGTTCAATGTACGCAGTTCCCGGTAAAAACTGGGAGCCTCCCTCCCCCCATTCCATCTGGGACACCCCCCATACACATTTCGCTGGAAGGAAGGCGGTCGAAGGATTTCCTCTACGCTTAAGGCGCGATCCCTGGCTGCCCTCGCATGGTTTCACTGGCACATAGAACGCACGACACGCGGCGCCACGTTACCGATTTGGACTTTATACGGAGCATCACGGCGACGACGACTGCAAATGTGCGCCCGACGTGACCATATAATTGCCGATGCAGTGCATGTCTGCTTTCATTCCACGCTGTGAGAGTGAGTCTCAACAGCACCACAACTGACGATGTGCTGGTGGTGACTATTATTCCTTAATATGAAAAAATATGCCAAATTCTTGTCATCCATGTTTCCATCCTGCATTTTTCTCTGCTTTATCACTCCACATCGTAATTTTGTGCTAATGTCGCGCTGATGAAATTAGAGGTAATTGGGACCATGGGATATTCTGTTGCCGTGTCTTTACTGATCATTCATATTACTGGCGTTAGCTAGTACCCACGAGGTTTCCGTTAGCCAGCGGTATCCAAGCGCTTTGCATTCAATAATTTAAATATCTAATTAAGGCAGAGCAGGTTCCAATACGGCGTCTCTCGTAGTTGGAGTGCTGCTCTGGCGCGAGTTAACCTCCCTAATTGAATCTGTGAAAGGAAGACAATAGACACACGACGAGGCACGTTATTCTCGGCGAGCAACTTCATTTACATACACGAAACTGCAGCCTCTTTCCGAGGCAGTAGTGTCGAAGTGCTGTGTTTGCAAAGCGTCTGGGCTTCGTTGACGGGCTGGCTGGGCATATCGTTTCCGTTTATGTAAATTTCTGGGCCCTGTTGAGCTTCCGTTCTTTGTTACATGTATTCAAACCCAGGTAACATTAAGTGAAAAGCTTCTAACGGCCGTCCATTGTTCTTTGTCTAGCTTTCTCTGCGAATGTACAGTTCTCATTACTGCAGTGAATCTCCGTCCCTTTAGCAATTTAAAGGACCCCTGACACCGAATTTAGAAACTCGAGCTGCTTGTGTTGTTTGAGACTCCTGCATGCGGGGGGCACTTTTGACCGATTATTAGGGATGAGCGTTGCTTATAAGATATTTTAATTTGGATTTAAAGTAAAGGTGAGTGCTCATCCTAGTATTCAAGTCCAATCGGCATTTTCCGTGGTTTGACGCAGACAGAGGCTCCCCTCGTGACGTTGCAGAGGTCAAGCAAGTATTGTCGACGTCAGAGAACATTTTCGGGGCGCGCACAATACCCCGACTGGCACCCGGCGAGGACTATTGTTCGTCTCCCCCTCTCGCTGTGTTGTCGGACTGTTCTCAAGGTGGTTTTGGCTGCTTATGCCAGGAATGCTTTTCTTTTTTCCTGAGGGGGGGACACGCTCAAAGCACCCACATCGTTTTCTTCACCGCACGCGGGTCCCCCCATTTTGAAAACGGCGCGTTCAGCGTCACCGAGGCTTGAGCGCACGTAGTCTCAGGCGCTGCCGCACTGTGGGGCGCTAGTTTCTTATGGTATTTATGCAGGCGTTTCGAATTGAAGCAAAATCATTCTGAATCACCGACGCTAACATTAATTATACGATGCGTTAGAGCATTTACGATTCAATTTCGGCATTACCAGACGCAAAGCTGCAAATTAGTGTAAAAAAGTCGCAAACAAAGCTTTCGCTGTCAGGGGTCCTTTAAAGACGACGATCTTCTCGCTTCTCGGCAGGCTGGTTCTTCTCGCTTTTGCGGTCTTCGTACCTCTATCAACCGCACTTTCCTTCTGTAGCGAGGAAACGACCCTCCAGCACTCAAGCGTCTATCTCACCACTCGCTTTTTCTTTGCAGCGAGGCAACTGCGGCACTCGGTCGACCTGTTATTTGCCTGTGAAAATCCTCACAGGGTTCCTCGTCTATTAGCCTAAGACGATTGGATCACGAAAGCCGACTTATTCTTTATTCTTTTAGATGCGAAGCAGCTATTTGACTAGGCTGTGTAACGCTGTCCCTCCGTGAGTACGGAAGAACGCGCCGCAACGCGCTCCCCTCGCCGCAGGTGTTGGAGCGGTGCCAAGTAGGTCACGCTCCAATCGCAGTGCGCACCGCAGCACCCGCGTTAGCGCCGTTCAACCCGTGACGCCACCCGTGCGCAACGCTGCTGCTTCGCATCCCATCAGGGTTCCCTTTGGGAAGATGGTGTAAATTTTCTTCTCAGTCAATGTATTGATTCTCCCCCGTCTTCCTCCGACAGCCTTCTGCCCCTAACGTGTTTTTGCACTCCCTCCAGGATCGGAAGCTGATCAAGCTTTCTGCACCTCGTATGGTTTTGCACTGCGTCCATGATTGGCCATCCTTTGACGAAGCGACGATGTCATGTGACAACATCGTCATGTGACGTCCCAATGACGTTTTTCAGGACTACGTCACTAATTTGGTGCTATGTGACGTCATGATGGAGTCATACGGTGATGTCATCACGTGATGATGATGTTTGCATCCCTCCTGTTGACACCGACGCTTACTCTTCGCGTTTGAGAAGGCATCTAAGGGCCTAACCACTCGCGTGAGCTCTCGAATAAACTTGACCATTCGTGTTCTGCGCGTAATCTGAACAGAATGATCCCAAATAATCGCGAGGCTTTTCAAGCACTGCGGCGCGTTCTGCGCCGAGAGTTGCTAACATTTTTTTTTGGCTCAAACCCGAACACATCAATAATGTTCATAAACGCATGTGGCAATATGCACACTGTCATATACTAATCTTGCCTGGTTGAGAACTCTTGGCGACCTGACGATTTCTTGTGGGACCATATGTATCTATGTTTTTTTTTTTTTTTTTTTTTGAAACCTCCGTAGCATAGAGGGATGGCGTTAAGGTATACGTATCCTGACGTCTCGGTGAAATTGGGAGGGATGCAGCTGATCTGTTTTGTTTGCTAGAGCTAAACAAACATCAATATGTGGTAGATGCTGTGTGGATGGTGCGAGGCATGCATGCCCCGCTGATCGTGAGCTGGATGGCGAAATGTTATGGCTGTAGCCCTAGAGCGCCGAGGTCGAAAGCGCAGAAAGCTAGATGATTTGCATGCGAGGAACGCACGGCGGGAAAACCTCGGACGTGCGGCGTAGAATAACACGCCTGCTACGGAAGGGGCACTGTATGACTAAGATTGGGTGGCAGTTCTGATTGACAGGACGTTCAAGATATATATATATATATATATATATATATATATATATATATATATATATATATATATATATATATATATATATATATATATATATATATATATATATATATATATATATAATCTGTATATCCCTTGCTCTCTATTTTGATAGTGAACCTATAACTGCGATATTACCAGCAATGAAATTCTCAAGGAATACTTTGTTACTCTTAACTGTTTGGGCATTTCGCTTGAGTAAGGCTTGGGTGTCTGCTGCCCGATGAAAGAAAAGCATACCCAGCAGAGACGCGGCTGACGACTGCTGGAGAGCATGCAAATGCGCAGCACTCTCGGTTCACTCGACTCACGTCTCCGGAAGCAGCTGGTATCGGACTACGTATGCGGCATTGAGGTTGGTTATCAGGAGCCATAGAAGGCGACGGAAGGAAAGACGTGTTGACTGATCACCGCAGCTGCTATCGACCAAGGAATCCATTAACTTTAGACTTGCAGCCTCACTGACTTTGCGCTTGAATATGCTCGGAGAATACAGATGCGACTTCCCATTACGTCTAGATCGATTGCATTGGACTAATGCATTGTCTAGGAATGACTGGCGACATCTAATATTCACCGGGAGATGTTGGATGTAGGTTATAAGCGTGACTTTACTGAGGGCCTTGATGTATCATCCTTTCTTTTTCTTTTTCGGAAAAAAAAATTGAATACGGGAAGAAGTATTGGAAATATTCAAATCAATGTGGTTCGAGCAATGTTTATATCAGAAGGAGAGAGAAACTCTTAGTGGAAAAACCAGCCATTTTTCCCGGCTTCTATATACCACTGGCATGGTACTCTGTATAGGCATGGGGAATAGGATTCGAAGATTCCAGCAGAGAGGGAAGAAAATAATAATAGAAAGAAAGAACTTAAACAAATATGAAATGCACAAGTGAACCTGATAAAAATATTTACAACCAGGGTGTCAGGTAAGTAAAGGCTTTTCTATGTGAAATAGTCAATCAATAAAGCTTCCCGACTAGGCCAGTTTTCGACAAGTAATTGAACAGTGTCTGTAAAACCCCCTCGCTGTTTTGAAGGGCCGGCCACCTCGCATAATATGCTTTGCAACGCTTATCAGATCGTGCCAAATCATGTTCATTTGTCACTGAAACAATTGTCTCTCTATGACTGCGTTCATTGCATTGATTGGAGTGCATAAAGTAACCTTTTCTGATACGTTCTGAAGGGGAATTTAGGCGATATCATTGTCTTGTGATAGATGGACATACATAAGAATCTAAGGTAACGAGGAGTTATGCATTTAAGTGTGGGTTAAAGCACCTGTTAGATTTATACTGGTTGTTACCTTTTTATGTAGGGGTTGTTTAGGTGAAGCCACTGCGCGCCATCTCGTTGTTTGCGACTAGTAGCTTCCACTGGCCTTTCGGAGGCAGAAGGCGATAAGGAGAGGGAGATAAAGGGCATCTTTTCACCGCATCGGTTGAACAAGATAGCGGACTAGATGTCGTCATTTCATACTCACTACACAGGTTTGTGTAGTTCTTAGGTACATTTATGATAGAATTTTCTCCGAAAAATTATGCAGACCTTCTTCATCATCATCATCATCATCATCATCAGCCTGACTACGCCCACAGCAGGGCAAAGGCCTCTCCCATGTTCCGCTAATCAACCCGGTCCTGTGCTTTCTGCTGCCACGTTATACGTGCAAAGCTCTTAATCTCATCTGCCCACCTAATTTTCTGTCTCCCCCTCACGCGTTTGACATACCTTGGAATCCAGTCAGTTACCCTTAATGAGCAGCGGTTATCCTGCCTATGAGCTACGTGCCCGGCCCATGTCCATTTCTTCTTGATTTCAACTATGATATTGTTACGGTGCGAAGATGAAGACGATGAGTAACCGCGAAGCGCTTGCGCATGGAGCTCCGCAGCCATATTGTTTGGCTGGCTAATCACTGGCGTCAGTATCTATTAAATCTACCCCTCGGTTCCGTCACATTTGGTGGAGCTGCTGGGTACGACACGCCTCGCAACGGAACTTCGCAGCGCCCGTCGTTTGAGGGGTTTCTCTGCAACGATGGCGGAAGGTACGGCATCTACATCTGCACCCGGTGTCTCTGACAATGAAGATGAGGCGGCGACTGCAGCTGCGCCTGCGACAACAACGGTCGTGCTCGAACCCCCGCGGGATCCTGGCACGTTTAGCGGTTCCGGCGATACCGAAGAAGTGGATGTTGAGGATTGGCTGGCAGAGTACGAACGTGTGAGTGCTCGCAACCGATGGGGCCCGACTCTTATGCTGGCCAACCTGATGTTCTACCTCAGGGGAACTGCCAAAGTGTGATATGAGAACCACGAAACTGAACTCGGGAGTTGGGCAACGTGCAAGCGGAAAATGTTGGACTTGTTTGGGAAGCCCGTTGGACGAAAGATGGCCGCGAACAAAATGCTCGCATCTCGAGCGCCAACATCCACAGAATCTTACGTCTCGTACATAAAAGATGTGATATGATTGTGTCGCAAAGCCAATGCCGAGATGCCGGAGGCCGACAAAGTTGGGCATATTCTGAAGGGGATAGCAGACGACGCCTTCAATCTTCTAATATGCAAGAATCTTACGACAGTGGAAGACATTATAAAGGAGTGCCGACGCTTTGAGCAGGCTAAGAGACGACGCATCGACGGCGTGTTTGCCCGGCTTCCCAACACGGCTGCAACGTGGTCTTGCGAAGATCGCGCGAGAACGCAGCCACCAGCTCCAGTTTCACCAGACCAAGTGACTCGAATCGTACGCCGCGAACTTGAAGCCATGGCCCCTGCTCCAGCTTACACCGGTGCACGTGACACGACACCGATCACTGCTTCCATGGTTCAAGCCATTGTCCGTCAGAAACTCGCGAGCAATGGCCTTCACTCTGTGTGCACTGTGACTAGTCCACAGCAAACTTCTTGGCGTCCACCCTCGTCCTATCCCGAGCAGCGGTTTCCAGCCCGCTCTCGCGACCCTGCTGCCTGGGGGACTGCCGACAACCGACTGATTTGTTTTCACTGCCATCGCATCGGCCATGTAGCCCGTTACTGCGATACCCGCTGGTCCTCACCACCTCGGACGTCGTCTTCCCCCTACCACTGACAGGATAGCACCCGCTTCGCACCTCCAACCCAATTTTCTTCCCCTGACGTCTACACAAGGTTCGGCAGCCGCTCTCCGTCACCGCGTGGTAATCAGTCGCGTTTGCCTCCAGGCCGTCGCCAGTCGTCCCACTCGCCGCAGACTCGCCGGCCGTCCTCCCCGTTTAACCCAGCTCCTGCCTATCCGGAAAACTAAACAGTGCAGCGCCCGGAGGTGACGCTGCATTCTCGACTTCGTCCACAAATCCTCTCTTGACGCTTTTGACGAGACGAAGTTTGTTACACGTTGACGTTGACGGTGTACCTATTTCGGCGCTTATCGACACCGGAGCACACATTTCAGTAATGAGCGCCAACCTTCGCCGCCGCCTGCATAAAGTACTCACGCCTGCCGCTTCCCGTACACTCCGAGTCGCTGATGGAGGAACTCCTACCGTTCAAGGGATGTGCACCGCCCGTATTAGTATTGCCGGTCATCATACATCCGTTCAATTTGCCGTCATTGTGCAGAGTCCCCATGATCTAATCCTTGGCTTGGATTTTCTGTCAAGCCATTCTGCACTGATCGACTGTGCGACAGGCGCTCTTCAGCTTGAGTTGCCGCAGTTTGCCGATTTTCCCGCCGACCTACCTCCACGCTTACGCTCTCGCCATCACACCCGCTTGGCACCACAAGCTGCTACGTATGTCGTCTTGTCATCTTCGCTCGACGTGCCCGATGGTGACTACCTCGTGTCTCCTATTGTTGACGTCCTGATGTCCTGAGACGTCGCCCTTGCTCATACTATTGTTTCTGTGATTGATAACAAAGTGATCATTCCCCTTCTCAACGTCAGTTTGCTAACTGAAGTTATTCCGCAAAACATGTCTTTGGCCACCATCTTTCCACTTGACAATTGCAAGATTACCGCCTTGGACGCCGATGTTGCGTCACCTTGTCGTGATGCTAATTCCACAATGCCTCCTAACGACATTGAAAAGATGATCGCTCCCGATCTAACCCCAGCGCAAGCTGCAGATCTCCATCATCTTCTTGCGTCCTACCGTGACATTTTTTACTTGGACGACCGCCCTCTGGGCCAAACATCTGTCGTTACTCACCGAATCAACACTGGTGATGCCAGTCCTATATGTCGGCGTCCATATCGCGTATCTCAACAGGAACGACAAGTGATTCAGCGCGAAGTCGACAAAATGATTACTAAAGACGTTGTCGAGCCGTCCTCCAGCCCGTGGGCCTCCCCGGTCGTGCTCGTCAAAAAGAAGGATGGGAGCAGGCGCTTTTGTGTTGATTACCGCAATTTGAACAAGGTAACTCACAAAGACGTCTACCCCTTGCCTCGCATCGATGACGCCCTCGATTGCCTCCATGGTGCCCAATACTTTTCATCTATCGACCTTCGATCCGGCTATTGGCAAATTTCAGTCGACCCAATGGACCGCGAGAAAACAGCTTTCGTTACACCCGACGGCCTCTACCAGTTCAAGGTCATGCCGTTCGGACTTTGCAATGCCCCGGCAACTTTCTAACGCATGATGGACTCCCTGCTACGAGGATATAAGTGGTCCATCTGTTTATGTTACTTAGACGATGTCATCGTCTATTCACCTACGTTTGACAGCCATCTCACACGTCTGTCTGCCGTTCTGGATGTTTTTCGAAGAGCCGCTCTACAGCTGAATTTGGCAAAGTGCCGTTTTGGACGGCGCGAAATCACTATAGGCACCGGGCGGCCGTCGTACGGCGCCAGCGGCGCCCCTCCCGAAAAAGCGCCCCTAGCGGCGGCAGCGAAAGCACTGACATGTGAAGCAGACGACGCGGTGAAGGCTCTGCTACTTTCGGCAACGTATTCAAGTAGTAGCGGCGGCGTTTCTTTTTAGACAATCGCAAGCTGTAAGCTGTTTCGTTTGTCGCCCAAGGCAAAGAGAAGCGGCAGCAACAGTGTTTCTTGAACAAAGCAAGAAGCGTTCGACTGTCGGACATGTGTTCAGATAACGGGGCCACTCATCGCTCCAGGGAGACTCCCCCGCAGTCGTTTGCGGTCGTGGCAGCATTCAATGGTCGCCAAGTCATCAAGAAAGGATGACACATGTTCTTTTCATGTCTTCACACCCAGGAGCACCGTCGGAACGTCAATCGAGTAGGCTTCTTTGCGTGGTGCTGTGCTTTTATGCGTTTGCTTTCGTTTGGAGGCGGACCAGAGGCACGATGCCTCCTCCCTTTCGGGACTGCAAATGAGACCGGCCCGATTGGCGAAAATGTTGTAAAATAAACATTTTTGTATTTTAACTGCCAAACTCGCTGCTCCTCACTGTTGGGCTCCTGGCGGGAAGGCGAGTGCTGACAGCGCACGTGCACTAATGGCGATGCCAGTTACATTGCGTTGCGGCTTTCAAGGCTTGACCAGCCGGCGTACGCGTTTTCATGCGTTTGCTCTAGAGAAGGGTCACCGCTTGCACGAAGCTGGCCACGTGCTTGACATCAAGGAATATAAAAGCGACAACGACTGCAAATTGCTTTGCAAGTGCACCCCGCAGACAAGTTCAATGCGATAAGCTACGATGTGGAGCTAGATCTAGGTATCCCCATTCCTATTTCTATTTTAAACGCAAAGCATTTCTTATCTCTATCTATAAATGCCTCTATTTCTCTATCTAGCCGCCTACGTCTGGGCGCTCTCGTGGTTGCCCCCTTAAGTTGACATTAACCAAAATTGGCATAGGTGGGTACGAAAATAAGACGAACATGGCTGTCTGGTTGTGATATGGTGGTATGAGTAGCGCGAAAATCTTTCCAGTCACGTGCGGCACATACCGGGCGTATACCACGGGCCGCGGGATGCTGCTATGAGGCACAGGTGACTCACAATTTATATCTACCCAGGAACGGCGAGAACAGACATTGATAATTTAAGCGGGTGCATGTCCAAAAAATCCGGCATCAGCCACGTGAACCCGACGTATGCAAAGAATAGAAATCCGGATCCCAGCAGGAGTCGAAACCAGGTACTCTGAGCGGATATCAAATATTCTACCACCTGAGCCAAGCCATGACTTGAAATTACTTTTGAAAAGATTCTATGCGCAAGAAAAATGTCGTCGCAACCAACGTCAATTGTGGTTGCAGTGCTGGCTATCTAATTTCATGACAAGGTAATAAACATTACTCTTGTACTCATATGAAACAGACGTTACGTCGGCTTAACGCCAATCTTGGTTTTATTAAGACTTCTTGTTGGGCGAGTTGGTTAACATTAAAGGGGTGCATAGTAGCGCAAACTTAGAAAATAGACACGAGAAAAGAAGTAGGAGGGAGCAGAAAGGTCGGACGCTCCCTCGTACTTGTTTTCTCGTGTCTTTATTTTCTAAGTTTGTGCTACTATGTACCCCTTTGATTTCAATGTTGGCTCCGCTTTTATAACCGTCAGATAAACATTACATATGTGCTCCTATGAATCTGCAAGCTATATTCAAGCGTTGCTCGACCCGGAACAATACTCTGATCAACGCTACGCGTATGATATTCACAGCATCGGCACGAAATGTGAATCGCAACGTAGCGTGCGCTTCGTTTCAATAACACTGACGTCTGTTCTCTAACATGAGCGCTAACATTACGTCAGACCACAAGTTAGCCTTTAAACGTCAGTGTAGTCGGCATGCTTATTAAGCACACTATGTGCACACAACTCCATCTACAAAAACACGTCGATCCACCTCGTTACGCGTGACTTAAAGCTAAAAAAAAATGCAGCATAGACTCGCTGATTCGCATAAAATCGGTTCCCACAATACATGGGATCTGCCGAATTTTTCCTAATACTTTGTTATTCTGTCTATACGTTAACATTGTCCCCTAACATTAAAAAAACAGAGCGTACGTCTCCCATTCCCTTTTCGTCTTTACTGGATGCTTCGCCGATTGCACTTGTTCCTCAGTTGTAGTTTTGCACGCCCCCGTTCCTGTTATGTTTTCCATTTATTTTCGATCCTTCGCCGACCCTTAAGATATTGTAATCTTCAGTCTTCGCGCACACGTAGATTTCGGCAGCGCACGACACAAGCGACGAGAGCACAATGAAGAGAAACGAACGTCCAGCCCCGCGCCCCCCGCAGCAAGCGCCTGCGCCCTTTTCGGCACTCCCATTCCATTAGTTCCCTGTCGCCACCGAAAGAGGCGCCACCAGTCCCCGCGCCCGGTCCCTGTGCCGTGTTCAACCAAAGACGCCCGAAGTTTCGTAGGATTATGTTCCTATTTTCGTCGCTTTGTCCGCCACTTCGCTGACATCGCCCGACCACTCACAGATCTCTTAAAAAAGGACGTTCCCTTCAAGTGGGGCGCCGAGCAAGCAGACTCTTTTTCTGCCCTTATCCATCTGCTGACTACGCCACCAATACTGGCTCATTTTGATCCGGCATCGCATACAGAGCTTCGGACCGATGCCAGTGGCCATGGAATTGGGGCGGTTCTCGGCCAACGACAGCACGGCAAGGATCGAGTAATTGCTTACGCCAGCCGTCTCCTTTCGCCAGCCGAACGGAAGTTCTCCATCACTGAGCGTGAATGCCTAGCTTTAGTGTGGGCCGTGACCAAATTCAGGCCCTACCTGTATGGCCGAACTTTTTCCGTGGTCACGGACCATCACGCTCTCTGCTGGCTCTCATCCCTAAAGGACCCGTCGGGACGTCTCGGTCGCTGGGCACTACGTCTGAAGGAATACTCGTTCATGGTTCATTACAAATCGGGACGACTGCACACAGACGCCGACTGTTTGTCACGTCATCCAGTTGAAGCGCCCGACCTAACGGACCTTGACTCGGACCCCTGCGTGCTCTCCATCCACGCTCTGGTTGACATCGCCACCGAACAGCGACGGGACCCATCGTTACTTGCCATCATCAACCGTCTAACGTCCCGATCACCAGACCCTTCTATTCGCCTGTTCGAGCTGCACGACAACATTCTGTATCGTCGTAGCTTCAACGCCGATGGCCCGGAACTTCTTATAGTGCTACCCCACCATCTACGCAACAGTGTTCTGCAACAACTCCATGATGTACCGACAGCCGGTCACATTGGTGTCTCTCGTACATACGATCGTGTGCGACGTCGCTTTTTCTGGCCCGGCATGTACCGTAATGTGGTTCGCTACGTTGCTTCTTGTGACCACTGCCAACGCCGAAAACGCCCCTCTGTGCTGCCTTCCGGCCACCTACACCCCATCGAAATACCTACGGAGCCATTCTTTCCTGTCGGACTTGACCTGCTAGGCCCTTTTCCCACGTCTACCTCGGGCAATAAATGGGTTGCTGTGGCCACAGATTACGCCACACGCTTTGCCATCACTCGAGCACTGCCTACAAGTTGCGCCACCGACGTCACCGACTTTCTGCTGTACGACGTCATTCTACATCATGGCGCTCCTCGGCAGCTGCTTACCGATCGAGGGAGGTACTTCCTGTCACTTGTCGTCGATGACATCCTCCGTACCTGCTCCAGCCAGCACAAGCTTACCACAGCTTATCATCCGCAAACAAATGGATTGACCGAGCGTCTCAACCGAACGCTCACTCAGATGCTCTCAATGTACGTTTCGTCAGATCACCGTGACTGGGACAGCGCACTCCCATTTGTCACCTTTGCGTATAACTCTTCACGACATGACACCTCTGGTTATTCACCGTTCTATTTGCTATTTGGTCGACATCCAGCGGTACCTTTTGACACTCTCCTGCCTTCGGCCAGACCCTTGTCTACTACATACGCCGGCGACGTCATTGTTCGAGCCAATACAGCTCGCCAGCTAGCCCGTGACCGACTATCTTTGTCGCAAGAACACCAAAAACATCGTTATGATAGTCTACATCACAGCGTTCACTTCACACCGGGATCTCTAGTACTTATCTGGTCACCATGCCGCCAGGTCGGCTTATCAGAGAAGCTTCTCTCCCGTTACAACGGCCCCTATAAAGTACTCCGCCAACTCAGCGACGTTAATTATGAGATCTCACCCCTGGACGCAGCCTCTTCAACCTCCTCACCACAAACGGACGTCGTGCACGTTTCCCGACTGAAACCGTATTGCTCCGCTAGCTCTTCGTCGCCATAACAAGCGCCGCGACGGCGCTTCCGCCGCGGGAGAGTGATGTTACGGTGCGAAGATGAAGACGATGAGTAACCGCGAAGCGCTTGCGCGTGGAGCTCCTCAGCCATATTGTTTGGCTGGCTATTCACTGGCGTCAGTATCTATTGGATCTACCGCTCGCTTCCGTCACAATATCCTTAACCCCCGTTTGTTCCCTGACCCACTCTGCTCTCTTCCTGTCTCCGAAGGTTACAATTTAAGTTGAACCCTCTTTGTAAGTCTCCAGGTTTCTGCTCCGTAGGTAAGTGCTGGTAAGACCTTATAGGCGTGTAAATGAATGGATTGACGTCCACAAGGGGAGAAATTCGGCCTTGTTGGTAAGCCATTAGGTAATATTTAGCGCAAAGTGACACATGGACGAGAAGGGACGACACAACACGTGCGCTAATTTCAGCAAGATGGTTTATTTCAACCGAAGCACGAATATATACAGTGGTGATGCTCACACGCTACAGCCAGATGTCATGCGCAGGGAAGTACATTTTTGTCATTCTGGTTTTTACAGGAGACGCGCAGAGAAGCGATATTTTCTTATCATAACTGTTTTTTACAAGATATGCGAATAAACCACAAACCTAATGCACGTTCAAAAAATACAATTCTTTTACTGACACGAAGAGGGAAGGCGTGCTTACACAATCGCTACCCAACTTGGCGATTTTGGTGGCTTCTACTATTAGTCTGGTTAGTTCATCACGGTTTGTCAATAACACCTTGGTGTTCTCAAAGAACGTGGTGCACTCACAAGCTCTGCAATGCATCGTGAGCCAGCCATCGTTACCCTTCTTTACAAGGTTTCAGTGCTCTCGTAATATAGGTTTGCCTCTATCAACGTAAAAGGTCTACTTGTTGGACTGCATTGCGGCATGATGCATTTGGGCACTGTTTCTTGTGTGACCCTTGATAGACGGTTTCTTTCCTGCATATCTCGTTCTAATGTTACGTTCCACGCTACGCGTACGCGGGGGATATCTGTAAACGACAGCATTGCTTCGTGCAGCGGTTTGCGGCTAATAGTGGCCCATTAGGCTAATATTGCCGGGCGTATAAAGGTTATAGATACAGACAAGGCTTGTTGGATTGACACACGCTTACACCGAACAGCATCGCAATGCATTCGCACACAGTGCAGGGATACAGAATTGGTCGATATGAAGCACTTGGCCAATGAGTCACCACAGCAGGACCAATCATATAAATCGCGAAGTCATTACTGTGCGCTGTCCATGGCCGCTACAAGACGTGCAAAGAGGTCATATTGAAGTGGCATTGCTTTGGCGATCAATCGAATGTCCTTGAGAACGTTGTCTGTCACACGCGCTGCCCTGTGTTTCACGTCTTGGAACAATTTATGGAGATTTCGAATAGTTGTCTGGGCTTCCTCCGTGCTACAAATGAAGGCGTGAGTATACCTGAACACAACTATTCGCCTCGAGATCTTGGAGTGGCGCCCTCTCGCGTGTGACGTCAGGGAGAGGACTCGGATGCAGCTCTTCGTGCGCGCGTTCGCTACGCGAAGGCTGCTCGACGCTGCCAGCCTGTCTATCGCGCTCGAGTTATTGAAACATTGGTGGGCGAGTTGATAAAGCAATATGTACTGAATGTTCAAGCAAAATGTCCATCGAAATCGAGCGGAGTTGCCGTCAGGAGCGCGTTCTGTGTCGATTGCTCCTGTTGTCGTCTGCTAGCCATCCATGTGTATACATCTGCTTCCATGGTGAATTTTTCTTTTCGCGACTGTTCTATGGCCATGGCGCACTCAAAATGACTTTCCTGCCCGTTTTCGATAACTGACTTCAGCGTTCGGGCTTCAGCTTCCATGTCTGCGTTAAAGCGCAATAAATGTATACCGCGTGCTGCGCGTGTTCGGTTGCCAAGCCTGCTCCTTCGATTCAATTCATATGTTCGGAGCATGACAAACGACGTGTGATGACATTCAAATAAATTAAGTGGCGTTACCGGCAACAACGTTTGATTAAATACACATTTTTAGCAGCTGCTGTGTAAGCGCGTCGTAAGTACTTTAAATTGAAACACGAAATAAACAGGGTGAGTCTAAAGGGGGATGCACGACGGGGATATGAAATATCGGTAGGTTGTCCGGAGTGATTTTCTTTTGTTTTTGTTCTATTTTTTTTGCAACATATTTTAATTCTTACGTTAATAAATCGACGTTTGTTCACTCGTTCACGGTGGTCTGAAAATATGCTGAACAGAATTAGTGTAATCATACTAACGTTGATATATATAAAGCTTTTGCATCGAAAGATGTATTTGCAATACAATACTGTAAATCAGTCTCAACGGTCGACTCCTGATGTGGCTTGGTGCGATCACTGTACTAAAGAGACTCGATTTCCTTATGTATGTGCCTAAGTTGACTCGAAGGCGAAAGCCATCTTTTTCTTGAGTCGATGTATTGTTCCTTCGCCGCTCCCCTCCGAATGCTTTCTGGACGTAACGTGGTTTTGCATTGAAGCTTTCTACACATCACCTGGTTTTGCATCGCCTCCGAGATCGGCCCACCAATCGCGGAGGCAATGCAAAGCGACGATGTCATGTGATGACGTAATCATGTGACATGACGTTATGACGTCACAAATTTTGTCGGTCTGAGATGTCATGATGACGTGATCATGTGATGAATTTTCGCATCACTCGTGTTGACGCTGGTGACGCGGGACGCCGACGGTCAATTTTCGCAATTTATGTGAAATCTAGGGCTCCCACCTTAAAATATTCAATCTTGTTACAGCACGGTAAAAAAATCACAATAATCACCCACAGGGGCCAAAAGAATGGTGGGAAAGAGCTCTCTTTCTCCTCTTCCTGGACACATTCGCCGATTTTTCCTATGTTTACGAAGCTGTACTATCGGTGTCAAGTGAAACGCGAACACTGCAGCGGATCGCGTTGCCCAAGCATTAGAAATATAGTGCGCGCCATCCTGTCATTACCATTGGTAGGCTCGCACAGTCGAGTAGGCAGCACTGCGCGATCGAAAACATGAATGCGGCTCATGAACGTATCTATCTCTAATCATAAGAGTCGAACTGTACCACGCGCACCACTGCTGGCGTTTCATTATGAGCGATCTTATTTGCATCCAGCTCGCCCAATCTATGCTAGTGGTCCGCAATAACCCGCTGGTCGATGAACTTATCGATTTCATTTTGTCGGCTATCGTGTCTGCACAAGTCCACATGACTACAATTGGGAGTGGAGCGGGAATTTTCGTTCATCTCAAGTCTGTTTACACAACGCTAACTTTTGCGAATAAGCCGCAAAATTTATCGCGCTGCGATTTCAAAGCAGCGGAGACTCTCTTTAACTCACTTGGCGCGGGCGTTCGCGCTTTCACGTAAGCTATTTCAACGCCATCCAGCCCAGTGAGCGACGCTCGAACTCGGGGGCATGAACCTGACCGCGATGGCTGTCGGTATGCAGAAGATATGTTAAATGTTAACGTTTCTTAAACTCATGTAATGCTAGCAGTCATCTCAAGAAATATAAGAAGAAAATGCAGCTAGTAGTCGAGGAACGCCGTGCGACGCGAGCGAACTATTACGAAAATGCTGCTGTTTTAGCCAGAGCGTAGCAGACGACAAAAGCCGAATCCCCGCCCTTGCGTCACCGGAGCGCCGTTCGCAGCGCCGCCATCGGTCGCACACGAGGCGAATTGCGGATGAAATTTCACAGTGAGATTGAGAACGACAGGGACAGTTCTTGCACTTCAGTTCTCGGCATTCCTACAGGTCTTAACATTCAGCTTTTGCGGGCTGTCTACGACTTTGATTCGAGTATTATTCTCGCCCGGAACACCGGACTTCAATCTACGTTTGTCTTCTGATGTAAGAGCCCGTCACGTGGCGAGAAATGGTATTTGCGGAAAGATCCACCGTGTATGAAAGAGTGTCCTGTTCCTCAGACTTGACGCTGTATGTGTCTAACCAGTATAAAAATAATACATAGAGAAATAAAGACAGAGAAACAGAAAATACATGTGTCGTGTGTCGTTGGATGGCGGTAGCGTGTATGGTGAGAGCCAAAAAGCGGTGGCGTGACTGGAAGGGTTGCGCCATATTTAGGAAGGCCGCGCGGGGCAAACCCGGTGGGGACCACGTAAACCTAACTCTATACAGTGCCGCCCTCTGATACACAGCGCTACTCTAAGGACGCTAACGTTCTTCGTGGTGGCCCCTTTTGTGTCCACGTGGTTGCGTCGTTACGCATTTTCGTTTCCTCTTCGAGCAGGTTTTCTTCGTTCTGTTTGTTGCCAAAGCGACAAGTGCGACAACGAAGTACCGAATAAAACTCCGTAGTTTGTCAGACGTGCTTTGACGTCGTACATAGCGTGCTCGCTGAAGACGTGTAATAGATTCCGAGTAGCAGTTGCATGACTCGTTTCTTCGCGATACGTGAATCACTTTAATTAGCAGCATGCGCTATTCGTATTCGATGTATGCATATGATGCCGTTCCTTGTGGACGCTCATCAGCCGTCTAGGTCTTGCTGTGATCGATTCCACGCCATCTCGAATGTGGCTCTGTCGTTTAATGTGTCGCGCATATGCGTGATGTCACCCCTTGTTTTTATTGTGTGTTGTGTTGTGTGTGTTGTGTTGTGCTGTGTGTGTGTATGCATGTGTTGTGTTGTGTTGCGTTGTGTGTGTGTTGTGTTGTGTCTGTGAAGTGTGTGTGTGTGTGTGTGTGTGTGTGTGTGTGTGTGCGTGTGCGTGTGTGTGTGTGTGCGTGTGTGTGTGTGTGTGTGTGTGTGTGTGTGTGTGTGTGTGTGTGTGTGTGTGTGTGTGTGTGTGTGTGTGTGTGTGTGTGTGTGTGTGTGTGTGTGTGTGTGTGTGTGTGTGTGTGTGTGTGTGTGTGTGTGTGTGTGTGTGTGTGTATGTGTGTGCAAACAAATTCAAGCCCGTGCACGGTAGTATCACGCGAGTCAGTGGACGCTGCTGCCACTTTATATAGCGCGTTACGGGCTAGACATACTATCATTAGCAATCCGATGCGAAAGCAATAAGTTCTGAACAGCGCACTAGCTTACCCAGGATGAAAACGAGGACTACAGAATGCCTCGTCCTGTCCTTCTGTGGTTCTAAATTACGCTGTTGTACAACGTGTACCAGCCGGGAAGATAAAAAGGGAACAAAAATTACGCACGAAGACACCATATGAATAGGACGAACGCCCCAATCTGCTTTAAACGTTCACCGCAGAAGAATTTGCTTGATGTAGTTTCGCATCGATTAATCATTTCGAAAATATACGGGATGACCCACTATATCAAACTGCGGCCTCTTTGCAGACAATGCCGTCTTTGAAAAACATCCCCAGGGTTTTTAGATAGCATCAGACGAAATATTCAGGAGGGCATTCAGTGCTTCCTTCCGTAGCTATGCACTGAATAATGAAATGAGAGAACACGATAAGAAGTTCTTGCGTAGCGCATTCTACTTGATTGTTTTTGTTCTTGTTTTTTTTCTCGTCCCATTGAGGCTCATCACTGTACGAAAAGAAAGCGCGATGTTGACCTAGAAGAAAATTTAAATTTTTGACGGCAACGATTAGGGTGAACGTAAAGCCAGAAGCATAATTTTTTGTCTGGTTTTTTTCAGTCGAAGAAATGGAAGTGTTTAAAATGGAAAGTCAGTGTTTGTTAACGACTTTCATAAATCGTTTGGCGAGTTATTCAAGGAAAAGCGTGCGTGGGTATGTAGCAGCGTAACAGCTTCACAAAAGAAAAGCACGGTTGGCGCAGAAAGCAA
This sequence comes from Rhipicephalus appendiculatus, assembly GCA_030522465.1. Lineage (NCBI taxonomy): Eukaryota > Metazoa > Arthropoda > Arachnida > Ixodida > Ixodidae > Rhipicephalus > Rhipicephalus appendiculatus. Next base: position 79,982 of record JALIZH010011395.1, read on the forward strand.
GTAAGATCTACTTTCTCCGGAACTTGAAAGCATAGCATACTATAAGCGCGCGAAGATGGCAGGACATGTGGTTGAGGCTGCATGTGACTGTACGATATGCTTTGGACACTCAAAGTACGAAACTACGGCACTACAGTTTCTGCAGAGGTATCTGTACCATGCAAAAGACGCCAAGAAAAAAAAGAGACAGTACATATCGCCGCAACAAGCAACGATATTTTACAGTTGGTACGAAGAGAAAGCAGGGCATTATGAATTTCTTCAACAAATTTTGCGTATTTCGGCTCCGCTGCGCAGTCTTCGCACTCCATTCGACCCTGGGCACCGTGTTGCAGCTGACACTGAAAGTTCTGTGGCTCAACGCAAGCAACAGTATCATCACTTGTAATTCCGTTCCGAAACGTTGCCAAATGGGTGCCTTCAAAGTGTCTATAAACCATTCCCCACCCTTTTACAGTTTCGTTTGTTTCCGAAGGATTATTAGCTGGGAGATTATCCGAAGCACTCACCACTTGTTCCTTCGCAAATGAGCAAATAATTTCGGTTTCCGACGCCGAGAGCGGTTGGGATGTTTCCGACTGAGGAGTGGAAGCTATGAAAGTGTTTAGGAATCGTTCAGCCGCACCGCAAGGATAGCAATGAACCGGGCAATTTGGGAGATAGGCATTTATCGTTATACGCTGTAGTGTAACATACAGTCGCCGTTCTGTGGCTTTCTACTTGATTATAGATATCTTCTTAGTCAAACGGTATACATTCGCTTACATTTCTTCCTGAGAGGTATAAACAGGCCAGCGACCCTCAAACATGATAAAGTTTTTGCGTTGTCGTTTCTGTAAGCACAAGTACCACGTAAAGATGAAAGACGCCCGATTAACTTCATCCATAACAGCACACTCGTTTTGTTCGCGTGCCTAACTTATCCGCTCGGCAGTTTCCCTCGGTACTGGCGCTGCTTTTCTCGCTCAGTACGTACACAACTTCGAATTCATCCACCGAGTCTTAATAATAATAATATCTGGGGTTTAACGTCTCAAAACCACGATATGATTATGAGCGACGCCGTAGTGGAGGGCTCCGGAAATTTCGACTATCTGGTGTTCTTTAACGTGCACTGACATCGCACATTACACGGGCCTCTACCATTTCGCCTCCGTCGAAATGCGACCGCCGCGGCCGGGATCGAACCCGCGACCTTCGGCTCAGCAGCCGAGCACCCTAACCGCTATACCACCGCGGCGCACCATCCACCGAGTCTTAAGGTCTGAGCATCTTTTAATGTTCGCTTATTTATTTATTTATTTATTTATTTATTTATTTATTTACATCGGCCAAGTGGCATTGTAGAGGGGTGTGGGTTGTTTCGGAAAAATAACTGAACTAGAAGCAGTTCAGTGGAATTAATTGATACACTAAGGCTTGTATCATACACAGTTAGCTAATGAATCACGGTAGATGTGGTTATCTCTAATAGTAACAATGCTAGCGCGAAGTCTGTTCAACTTTTTTTGATAGACAATGCAAAAATTAATTAATAATATTTTTTAAGTTGCATGAGTGATTACTTAATTTGTGGTATGATCGATGCGGTGGTTATTAATCAAACCGTTAAAGTGTCTGTAACGTCTACACTGACGTCAAGCTCCGTGAAGTACGTGTGGCGAATGAACAGTCGCATAATCTTCATTGCCGCACTCTTCACTATCAAATATTGGTTGAAAACGGGTCATCATGGATCGCGCCTTTCGCGTCTCGCTTGGCGCTTCCGCAGCTTCTTCTTGAGGACCACCGGACTTCACGAGCGCCTGTGAACGAACACCGCGAGTTCGTGTTGTGTAGTGTCAAGCTAACTGTGCAGCCATCTCTTTCTCAATCTTCTTCTTTCTTCTCTATCCTTTCCTTTCTATTATTCCCCCTTTCCCCTCCCCACGTCTAGGCTAGCCAACCGAGCCAAAGCTTGGTTAACCTCCCTGCCTTTCCTCTTCGTTTCTCTCTCTCTCTCTCTCTCTCATCGTCGTGTTCGAGCTAGTGCTCGCGCCTTCGAACCAGCCAGCCCATGACCACGCTTTTACATCAACCATCTCATCTCGCTACAGGCCACCCAAGACTTCGTGTGCTCTCTACCGCGCCATTCGTGCAAACAACGAGCGACGTTGCGTGGAGCATGCCTTTCTCTCAACAAGCTCTACTAGAGATAAGGATGAGTGAGAGAGAGAGAGATAGAAAGAGAGGCTGGCACAGCGAGGCAGCAGTCAGCGGCCTCGCACACAGCGATACCCTCGGCGTCATGGGTCGAAAGGCGCGTCACGAAGGCGCGTCGACGGCTACAGGCCGAGACGCCGAGCTACTGCACTGCGCTCTAGCTTCCTCTATAAGCACCGCCTTTTTTCTTTTCTACTTCGGCCTTTATGCGGCGCCAAGAAAGGCTGTCGGGGAAAGTGTTTGCTCCCTTTGTGTTGTAGTGGCGTGACCATTTTTCTTATTTTTTTCACTGGAACGGTCTGCAATGCGGCGAAGCACGACACAACGGAAGGAAGGAAGTGGAAGAAAAAAAAAGCACTTTCTTTGGGAGCGAGATGCCAGTGTCTCATTCCGCGTCTGTAGCAGTGTGAGCAGTGTAGTGACCCGCACTCCAGATATGATGCCTCCATCCATATTTTCGGCCATATCGTGGTACACTCTAAGAAAAAAAAAAAGTCCTTTGATTTTTTTTTTTTTGTGTAGTGATACTGATCACGGTCATCATAAAGACGGCAGTTGTTTTGGTAATGCATTAAATTGTACAAGCGAGGACCAGATTTTTTTTCCATAGATAACGAGCCGCAGTATAAGGTAGATGCGTTAAAATAATTTAACGTTCTTATTGGATTGCATTGTTCGAACTTTGATCTCGTGATTATAGACGCGTACCCGGCATAAGCAGTATCTCGATATCGCGAGGCATGCCAAGATAAAAATGGAGGATGGCAGGATTCATGAGTCAATGTTACTTATTACAGAAAATAAATACCCAAGAGGAGAATGTAAATCTCGTACATTTTCAGTGTCCAACGTTGCAGCTGCGCGAACTGTATAGGGATGATACAAAAAAATTGGGGGACCCTTAAGCTTCGCCTTTATGAGTTGAACGCGATAGCGATATCTTGTCCCTAGTCCGTACTTCAATCCCTTAGTGCACACTATGTGATGCGTAGCATGCTTTAAACCACGAGCAATTATGCGCGGTAAATGTTTTCGAAGTTGCTATGCCCCCACTACGTGGTCTTAAGGGGAATACGCGCAGTAACGTGTGTGCCTTTTGTAATGGGTACACGGCATGAACTACAATGTCGTTGTGATATTCACATCTTCTGACACCCGATGGCTATGCACGCTTGTATCACGCAATATTACTGCGGTATTACATGTTGTATTGTGACGCCTGTATACAGGACGCGCGTGTTTGCAAAGCATGAAAGTTATTTTCACTGCAATTCCAAGCAGAGGAAGTTATTTTATATGTAATCACAAGCTGAAGCGTGGCTGCGTGGTAGAACGCCTGCTTGCCACGCAGACGACCCGGGTTCGATCGTCATTCGGACCCGGAAATTTTTTATTATTTATTTTATTTGCATCTTTCTCGATTTTTCGGTCACGGTCAAGATGATGATATTTCGCTCACAAGCAACGACGCCGCCGCCGACGCCGGAATTTCTGCGAAACGAGCTTTTTAACGCTATCGCGTTAATAATGACTCAAGCGCGTGAGGTCGTGGCATCTATATTCCTGGTATACAAGCCTCTTTCATGTGTGTGCTGTAAACGTGATGCCAACGAAATGGGACATGGTCTATTTTTTCTCGTGCTGTTACTCTCTTTCCGAATCCGAAATAAATCAGTTAGCTTTCTCATTGAGGACTATGTTCTACAGATCTTGATTCCTTAATCACGCTTGATGCATTTAGTTGGCTATAACAAAGTTGCTTAACAGCAAAATGTCAGTTCTCCACCGAGGTCTCTATCCTTGGGCTAAGGTTTGTGTCCCGAAAGCGTACAAACCTCAGCCCATGGATAGAGATCAAATCGTTGAGTTGTTAGTCAGCTTATCCTCAATGCGCTCTCGCTGTTCGCTTTCTCTTTCCACTCTGCTCGCGTTCGAATGTGCACTTAAAGGGGCCCTGCAACACGTTTCTTAGTAAACATCGAATGGCTTCATGAAAGGAGTTTATTGCCTCACGAATCGACCGCGGCAACAATTTTCAGAACTCGTAAAGTACGAGCGGAGTAACATATTTGTCGCACGCTGCAACTGCTTTCTCTCTTCTCTCCTCCCGACGAGCGCGGTGGAGGCTAAGCAGGGAAGAATGGCACGGAGGAAAGAACACAAGTCAAGCGCGCGTCATGACCTTGAGAATTTTTCTTTTGTTTTCTTCTAACGCACGGCTTACTTTCAGTGTGATGACGTGCGCGCGCAGGCACGTGGCGGCCTCTCACGGCGGCCACAATAACTATGCACTTCGTTATGTTCAAATCAGCCCGTGGTCTATAATTTTGACATTTGGCGCGGTTATTCGGGTATATGGCATCATTTGTAGAAAGAAGAGGGAACGAGTTCTATCTGATTATGAGAATTAATTTTAAATTCCAGGCCGCGTGCGGTGCTCTAATGTTTGGTTCGGCGTGTTCTCAGGAACCTCGAATACCGATTGGCAGCGTTTTCTGACCATCCTTAATTGTGTTGCAGGGCCTCGCACTAACAAGCGCGAGGCCGCGTCTTGCTTTCGCAGGCCTGTGCTGCGGACAAGGTCGGCCATCTTTGTTCATGCATCTTAACCTCTGATCTTAGCGGGAAGACAAACCGGAGCTGCGCCTTCTTCCTTGCCTCCTTGCGTACGGCTGTACGGCGCAGTGCCTCATTATTTACCCACTGCTTTCCTCGCAAGCAAATTGGATGCCAGCGGGAACTCCGGCTGCTCCGGCCTTCTTTTTATACCTCCTCTTCCAACTTGTCTTCCACGCTCCTGGAAAACGGCAAACATAAAGACGTTTTGCTGACGTCCAGGACGTCTTTATGAGCATTTTGGGGATGCTTTCGGGTATCCTTGTTTTTATACCGATGCATTTTCCATGTAGAAAGCTAGGGACTAGCGATCGCGAAGTTTTCCCCAATAAGCGTCTAGGCGCGCATTTTAAAAGAAATTCAGCGCTTACTTTAAAATGATGTGTCCGATCAAGAGGTGTGGACGGTTGCTAGAAAACTACTTTTTTTTCTCTCTGCAGGCCTAGTAAGTGACTCTTGCATGATTGTTGCAGCGCTAAAACACAAAGTCGTAAAACAGAGTGCATAGAACGAGCGCGTTTCCAACAATGTGGTACAGCGCTCGTCCCGCTCTCGGTTTTACGTGTTCATGACACAGCGCTGCACCAATCCTGGGTATTCCAAGCTAAGCCAACTTTCCATTCTAAGTGATTGTTGTTGCTGCCTCACGTCCGAAAGCGACTCAGTCTATAAGAAACACCGCTGTTGAGGGCACCGGGTTATTTTAACCACCCAGGGTTCTTTAACGTGCACTGAAACCACACTGCACACAGAGCTCTAGCCGTGCGCCTCCATCGAAATGCGACAGCCGCGGCCGGGATCGAACCCACGTCTTTCGGGACATCGGCCGAGCACCGTAACCACTTAGCAGCCACAGCGGCAGATTCTTGTTGCAGAGGATGGTGAAGTGCTCACGGTGACTGCCTCTCGATGGAGGGCACCTAAACCACACAGCGTTAGGAAAGACGCGATGATGGAGAGAAAGCAAGAGAAGGCGTCACAATTCACATTCTGTGACGCCTGGTTGTTGTTTTACTCTTGGTTCCTTCCCGACATAATGCTTGTATAGGGTTTTTGTGCTTAGGAGCTTCAGAGCACAGGAATGGCTCAGTGGTAGAACACTGGGCTGGCACGGAGCTTCGAACCCCGCTCCATCCTGGACATTTTTTCTGATTTCGTTTTTTTTTTTTCGTGCGATAGCGGTTACGGACACCGGCGGCAGCGGACAACTACGGCACCCTTGTTGTGATCTCACTGCTTAACAGCTTTCGCAGTAAAATTGATATGCAGTTGCCGGTATAAACTGTTTTGCGGGATTCATTTTAAACGTGCAAACCACGCCCACGAGGTGGTGTATGCTGGTCGACGCACGCCATGGCCTTTTGAAGGTGCATGTGTACGTGAGTTACTTTCCGTAGATGAACATAACATGTGACGTCTTTACTCGTTCATTTACCTCTACACTTAATGATTTTGAGCGCTACGGCAATTTTTTTACTGCACTCAGTGAGTCCGCCCCGGAGACTACGTGCTGAAGCTACAGACCCATTGAACTTCTACTCGCCCTAAGATAACGGGCTATTTTTTAAGCACGTTCTACGAGCAATTAATGACCACACATACGGCTGCGCTATGCTTGTTTCTCTGGCCGTTCTTATCAACATTCGTGCGCTTCCTTGAAAAAACTAGCTATCTTTGTTCCATTTAATGACCAAGCGTCCTATCTGGTATGGCACGTGTAGCAAGAACAGGCATAATAACGAGCTTTTAATTGCAGCCAGGTTCGAAAAGATACGTGCAAACGAAACGACCAGCTATGTAACTTTGACGTTCGAAAATTTCAGTTATGCAGGCTGCAAGTGCACTGTAGGCTGTTTTCTCTCTTTTTTTTTTTTTTTTTTTTTTTTCAGCGTATTGATTTATCTTACATGGGGTGGAAAGGTACCTATACGGCATAACTTCTTCGAAGAGTTGTGGTACCACGTAATAGCTTTCCTACATAATTTAATTTTTCGCACCTGTCACCTTCATTGAAGGAGCAGTTGCACGATGATATTCTTTGATGTGACTCATGGGTGGTGTGCTACCAAAAAAAAAGGGGGGGGGGGACAATGACACTAGAACAAAAAGTGAATTTCGTGAACCATGCGATTGAAGCCGTGCACGAAAATCCGAGGACGTGTCCAATATCAAACACCGTAGGCACGCGCACACAGAAGCAGTATGTGTCAAATAAAATCTGTCGGTTCTACCATCATCAGCAGTAGCAGCCCTGACTACGTGAACTGCGGGGCAAAGGCCGCTGCCGTGTTTGGCCAATCAACCCGGCCCTGTGCTCGCTGAGGCCGCGCCGTCCACGCGGACGTCTTAATCTCATCTGTTCACCTAACTTTCTGTCTCCCCCTCGCGCTTGCCTTCTCTTATAATCCAGGTCTGCTGCCCTTAATTCTTTCGCTACCGTGTTTATCGGCCGAAAATATACCAGCAGCAATTTATCTTTTATTTTGCCCGTTCGATTATACGTGTCTTCAAACATCTAAAAATTATTCAAAAGGCACTTTGCTCGCTAGATACAGGTAAAAAAAAAAAATTAAATGCACATATGATTGGCTTTACTGCACTGCACCACACTGATTGCCCCTATTCTCTGCAGTCTTCGGTGCAAAAAATGTCTCTTTGAGATTCCAAAAGTAAAGCGCGCAGGAAGCGGGTCCGTGAGAACTAACCATGAACGCACCAGAGGGGTTTTGCTTACATCTTAGGACGTTCACTGCCGATCGCAGTTGTCATCCGAATCCGATGATTTTAGAGAAACTACTCTGCCATATCTAACCACTTCTCCTGCACGCGCGCACCGCTCGCACGCAGAGGGGGACCACTTTCAAATTCCGGTTACACGAATCATGTCCCTTTCCTGCACCGAAATCCATCCTTTGAGCCCGTTTTTAAACATTTCAGAGCGCTATCTCAGAGAACTCAGCAAAATGAATCAGTGTAGCTTAACTGCACGGCACGCCCAAGTGCTTGTTTCATGGTGGACGAGCCCAGTTCATCTTCGGTATGAAAGAGGTTGTAGGCCAAAGCGGTTATCTTGCCTTCGAGCTACGTGCGCCTTGCCCATGTCCATATCTTGATTTCGACTAAGGTGTCCTAAAGACCCGGTTGTGCCCTGATCAACTCTGCTCTCTGCGCCCACTCCAGTCATCACGATTGACAGGCGCGCGCATGTGCCAGTTTGGCAGCACTGCATGCGCGCCTGTCCATGGTGATAGTTGGACGGACGCCCGCGCTATTCCGTTGCGAATGATTGCCGCTGTTCGGGTTTCATCTGACGCCGAGAGTATCTCACACTTTTAAGTGCGAATGCACTTCTTAAGCGACACCGAAAACTCCGCCGACATCCGCGCTCCTCCTCCTCTCCCCCTAGCAACGGCGCGAGGCGGAGAGGAGCGTCTGTAGCAACGGCGCAGTGACGTCACGCCCCGCACGTGACTGCGCGCGCTCCGCCCTCCGCTCCGTGGCTGCGCGCGCGCCCCGCGCCGGCTCCGCACCGCTCTCCGCGCCGTGACGTCCACGGCGCGTTGTACCAAGCTGGCGCCTCCGCGCCGTGGCTGCGCGCGCCGCGCCGGCTCCTCGCACCCTTTCCGCGCCGTAGCGTCACGGCGCCATGCGGCTGGTGTGCCTCTCCCCCGTTAGGTTTGCACTCACCCTCGGCCGCCGCCTCTCCCCCCTCGCCCTGACAGCTCCCTCCTCGCCCGGTAACAGCCCCTCGTGTACGTACTCTCCCCACCGCTCACCCCCTCTCCAACCGCCTGGCGTGTTTTCTCTCCGCTCTCACTCCCTCTCCCATAGCAACAGCTGCGGGCGCGCGCCGCTTATCCTCTCCCATAGCAACAGCTGCGGGCGCGCGCGGGTAGCGGAGAGTGAGTGGAGAGGAGGAGCGCGCTCTGACGCGTGAGGGCGCTTCGCATCGCGGGGAGCTCGGCGGGAGCTATATATGAAAAAAAAATAAAAGAAAATAAAAAAATAAAAAGAAAAACAAAAAAAAGCAAAAAAAAAAGGCGCTGCGCCGATGCTCCCGACCGGGCTGCAGAAATTAGGCGCCTTTTCCATCTTCCGAACCTCAACCACCGTATATAAATGGAGTGAAGCGCGCGCGAAATGCATTCGCATTTCCTCACGATTCCCCTTCGGGGAGGGTGAGGGGCATTTTCTTTTCGTAGGTCGCTGTGATTAAGACCAGCTTATCAGTTTTATACAGTTCCGGAATAAAAGCGCCGTGGGCAGCAACAGCCAAGCTGGTGCGCTGCTAAGCGCTTGGGTGGGTTTTATTCCAGGCCACGGCGGCTGCGTTAAACTGAATTGAATTTGCAAAAAAAAAAGCAGTTATACCTAAATTTACGCTGTGTGCACTTTCATCCATTGTCGTGTTCTGGGAGCGGCGCACCATTATAAATCATACCGTCGACTCAGTTTTCCATTCTAAGTTACTTAAATTTAGGTTCACGCGAGAAACCAGAGCTGATCAAAATCAATCTATGGAGTCTTAAACATCGTCGTGCCTCGTGGCCATAGTATTATGGTTTGGACAAGTAATACGTCGGAACTTAATTTAAATTTCATCTTGCGCACTGCCGGGTGATCTTGCGACGAAGCAGCTGTCTGACCTTTTAGGTTGATCGATGCGCCGTCTAGCAGCGCTTAATTTCTTCAGAAGCTGCTCCGCCAATTT
>JALIZH010011397.1:0-95572 GCA_030522465.1 Rhipicephalus appendiculatus
ATGGTGGGCAGCCACGCGTTAGCGCCATGCTTAAGCCAAACCCCCGGACCGGAAGTAGTCGTCAATAAGTTAAAAGAACAAAAACAAAAACAAACAAAAAAACTAAGAGAAAAATGCACAAGGCCACGACACGATCAGGCTCCAACTTTTAAAGGCGTCACATCGTCTCGTTACCACTTCACGGTGTATAGCTTTTGGTGCGCTTGAGGTGACTAAAGGAGAAAGGACGCCAGCGCATACGTTGTCCTACAACCCCGCTAATACTTAAAGAATTTGCAAAACTTTCTGCGGATGAACGTTTGTACAGCAACAGGAAACAGGTCATTTAGTGATTACTTAGGAGGAGTCGCAGGGCTTCTATAGTCGCAGTTAAAATATTGCAGTTTTTTGATGAGTGAACTTTGCGCCTAGCACTGGAAGTAACACTCACAGTAGAATGACAGCGACGAGTACGGTCGTCGGTTGTCGATAATCTGACCTTCGGTAAAACGCTGTGGTTTTTACACGCATTCGTCTTCGTAAAGACGCGTGAGAATCTCGAGGAACCACGGGAGCGCGTACCAAACTGCGTCGCTTGCGCCTTCTGGCAGCTTCACGGCTAACATCGAGAGCTTGCGCAGCGCATGCGCGTCTTTTTTCTACCGCCAGTCTGATCGTTCGAACGCTTGAACCGCGTGCACACCGGGAGCGTGAGACAAAACCGCGAAGTTATCACTTGTAATGTTGCCGTGGAAGCACCCGAGTGGCAAATTGCATAGTGGCGAAAACACCCCGTCTGACAAATGAAATGTTTTCGCGGTGTTGCATTCATATAAAGGCGTACCTGTTTCGCATCGGTATGGCGGACACCTCTGCGACTCCTGCGGGACCGAAGAGACAGTCGAAGACGTCCCTGTGCCGCTGCGCTTGCTATGACGCCCAGCGATGCCCGTTCCGGATGCTTTTGTACCCACTGGACTCGAGGCCATTTTCTGTAGACAAGGTTCTAGGACCTTAGACATGTGGATTCGAGGGTTCAGAAGGCTGCTATAGCGCTACTGAAATACCCAAAACCAACTGGTCTGAGTGACCGCGTGTAGACTGGAAGGAAGGAAGGAAGGAACAACAAAAAGAGAGGGGAGGGAAAGGCCAGGGATGCTAACTACTTTGGCGTAGCCGGTATGCTAACCTGCACAGGGGAATGAGATGGGGTTAAAAAAAGAGTAAATAAAAATTGGAAGATCCCACGTACTAAGGGAATCGATGTTAGGCGAAGCATGCGGAGACAAGGTGACTGAGTTGTATTTTTTTTTATTGAGCGAAACGTTACGAAATGACGTTAAAGATATGTACAAATGTCGTACGCACAGACATATGTTCATCAGTCGCATATGTTTCATATAATCAGTCATTTACAGTTGCGTAACGATTCTAACAAAAGCATGGGTATTACCAACACCAGAAGCGGTAAGCTGATATGTAGCCCTTTTGCTTGCGAGGACGGTAGCCCCTGGATAGTGCTTCGTGGACCAACTACAGTGGATGCCGCTTAAGTATACAATTGACGTTAACCCCGACATGACGCCTGCCTCATAGGAGTACATATGTAATGTTTATAAAATTAGATAGCCTGCACTGCAACCACAATGGACGTTTCACCAACATTACGCCTCATTGGGTCTTTTTCTAAAGCAGTTCTGTGGTAGAATACTTGATTGCCATGCATATTGCTTGGGTTCGATTTCTGCTGGGACCATGATGCATTTGCTAGGTCAACGCTGCTGACGTCAGTTTTTCTTAACGCTCTCGCATTTAAATTACTAATGTCTGTCCTCACCGTTCCAGGGTAGATATAAATTGTCGAACACCTGTGGCGCATACCCGCATACCGCGGCCCGTGGTATACGGGTATGTGCCACATTTCTGCAGGTAAGGGTTTGACGACGTATGCGACAGGATTAAATGCTATCTTTTCTGGCCATGACCAGCCATTGTGACATATTCGTCAATTCCTCTTACCCTCTTCCATACAAATTTTGGTCTACACCAAGTTAACGAGGCGATCACGAGAGCAATCTGGACGTAGGCGGCTAGATAGATAGATAGATAGATAGATAGATAGATGGATAGATTTATAGATAGATAGATAGATAGATAGATAGATAGATTGATAGATAAATAGATAGATAGATAGATAGGTTGATAGATAGATAGATTGATAGATAGATTGATAGATAGATAGATAGATAGATAGATAGATAGATAGATAGGATAGATAGATAGATAGATAGATAGATAGATAGATAGATAGATAGATAGATAGAAACGCAGAAGTGCTTACAGTACAAGAAATGCTTCGCATCTAAAAGAAAGAGAGGGGGAGCACACACGCACACACATAACTTCACAGAGCAGAGCGGCAGTCTTGTGCGGTATACGGCATCATTATGAGTCTACAGCCCCTCGTGCAAGTCTGTTGTCCCCAAATTTTAACAATGCCTTGGTTGCTTGAATTCTCGAGGACTTTTCGGGATGACATTGGAGGGTAGTTACTAGCGACATCGGTCTGTTGTCAAGGCGAGCGAATACGTGTGATCGTCTCTGCACAGCGTAGCGAGGACAGTCGCAGAAGATATGCTGCAAAGCCTCCATGGGTTCCTGCAGGCGTCGCAAAGAGTGTTGTCAGTCATTCCTATACTAAACGAAAATGACTTTGTGAAATCCACTCTTAGCCACAATCGGCATAGGTGAGTGGCCTCTCTTCGGCGGAGTCCTGTTGGTACTTGAAACCGTAGCAACGCGTTCCGGGGGTGTTGCCGATCGTTTTGGCTACTGGTTGTATTCAGTGGGGACGGCGAAATATTCTTTGCGATCATTCGAATCATGGCAGCAGCGTCATCCCTTGGAAGAGGCATAGCCTGTTTTTTGACGCCTTGCAAAGCTGACCGAACAGCGTTATCGGCATTTTCGTTGCCATTTACGCCGCAGTGACTTGGTTACCGTTGATATGTCACTTGGTGTCCCTTCTCAGATGACGTATAAATAAGCTGTCTGATCTCGAATACCAGTTGTTCCTACGGTCCATGCCGCAGGGTCGACAAAAGATTGGAGAGTGTTGTAAACTCTATTGTAGACAGGACGTGCTCCACTGAGTGCGCTTGTGATTTTGTCCAACGTTCTATATTCTCTTGTCTCTTTTTTCACCGCTTTATCTCTCTCTCCAGGAGGGTAGTAGCAAAACGGATGTGCATCTTTTTAACCTCTCTGTATTTTCTTGCTTCTCTCTCTCCATCTCTCTTTGTGTCATGATATCATTGCTCGGCACTTTCATATCGACTGCAGAAGTGGTACCTTGCGCTCTCCCGCGCATTCCTAGGCGCCGGCTTCAAGCAATCGAACGATCAGACTGGAAGGGAGGAAAGGACGCGCGCGCATTGCACCCGCTTCAGACGTTAGCCACGAAACCGCCAGAAGGGCAGCAAAAAGGGTAAGTTAAAAAATACTCACGACCGCTAGTGCCAACATAACACCGACGAGGAAAAGAAACGACGACACAGGCGCTGTCTAACAAATGAACGCTTATTAGGAAAACACCAAAAACATATATATGGGTACGAAAGAGATTATCATCAAAGCTGCACTCCCTCAACGATAACCCAAAAACCGCAGCAATATTAGCTGGCGTAGATGATCACAACTGCGCACGTTCGAGGAAAGCAACTTTTTCATCAATCAGGACATTAGAAGGGCAGCTCACGCACGTGTTTTTTTCTTTTTACCATTTCAAACACGTCCGCGAGTTCCCCGAGTTTATTTCTCGTCCGTGTTCGGTGATGGATGGATGGATGCAAAACTTTATTGATAGTCCTGAGGTGCGCGACTCTGCGCGCAGCGGGTCGCTCCTGCGTTGGACAGTCAGGCCAAGCTAACCGCCGCATTATGGGCCCTCTGAACAGCCCGAAGAAAAAAAAAGTAGGCGTGTTAATGTAGTACTGAAACACTCCCGAAGCAAATCAATTTGCATGTTTCACGGAAAGAAATGAATTATAATGTAAGGCTTCTTGCAGTGTAGCGCATCCACATTTGGCGCAACGCTGACATCGGTCTTTTGTTTCACTCACTGCTTAGGACTGCGGCGTCAAGCAAGTTCGGAGCGTTCAAGTCGCCAAGCTCCAGGTGTCATATCTGAGGAGGCTGTTCGGATGAGCCGCTCATGGGCACTTGTTAGAACTGGTTCTGCTTTTCTGACGAGAGTAACTGTCACGACGGGTGATTTCTTGTTTATTTTTGAAAAATAAAAAAAAAAGAAACAAAGAAGTTGTGACGTCTTTGTGCGAGAAAGTGAATATGACTCCGAAAATATAGGAAGAAATGAATGAAGGCAGGCCTGCTCAGATTCATCATCTTTTTGGCAAGAAGAAACTTTTTAACAGCGATGCCGTTGTAGCTCGCCGTAGTTTGTGCAGTGTCACCAGAAAAATCCTCAAGTGGGTATGTGCCACAGGAATCGGGCAATCCCCACTACCTTGTACAGGAGGCGCGAGAGTCCCACGAAAACGAACATGTGAAAAAGAAAGAGGAAAATAAAGAAAGCGATAGAAAATAGAGAGAAAGAAAGAGAGAAAAGGAAAGCGATACAAAGGAAGAGGAAGAGCAAAATAGAGAAATACGGGAATAAAGACAACAGGATAGAGATACATAAAAACATAGAAAGAGATTGAAAGAGAAAGGAACGGGCACGAAAAAATGCGAACAAACAAAGAGCGAGGCAGAAGGAGAAAGAAAGAGAGAAATAGGGGAAACAAAGTAAGAGAGAGAAAGAAGCTGAGAGATAGAGAGAAAGGGAACAAATAGAAATAAAGATAAATAGAGGGCGAAAGAGAAAGAAGTAGATAGATAGAGAAATAAATAAATAGGAAATAAAGAAACTGAAAGGAACGCATACAAAAGAGATAAAAGAAACGGAGATAAAGAGAAAGAAAGAGACGAAGGAAAAAAACACAAAAAAGGAAGGTAAATAGGTAAAAGGGGAAGGAAACGTGGAACATCGTGTGCGGGGCCCCTAGTACCCACTGGCTACGGCTGCAACGCCGGACACGAAGAAAGTGTGCTAACTTCACCTCTGTGTCTGAGCTGGCAAGCTGTCCCACTTCTTCGTCCTAACTTCAACATTCTTGCCTTGGATTATGTTGGTATCCCGTGAATGTGGCGTGTGCGCGTGCGCGGGAGGAGGTATTTAACCATTTGTGGATGCGTCAATAAATTGGTTGTAGGTCCGGCGACGGTGTGTGCTTGATTGTGCCTCTTCTTTCGTCCTTGTCCTAAGTTCTCGCTGGTTTGTTTTCGCATTTAACTATGAACCAACCGGCCCAGCTTTTCACGCTTCTGAAGGATTATGTACCCATCCCTGGGCTTTTTATCACGCCCCCACGAGGTGCGACAGTGCCGAGCCGCTCACGGAGCGAAGTGCATTGGCTGTTCTGTCAGAATAAATAGTAGCGTTGGAAGACTGGTGAAACTTTGCTGGTTTGCACCTAGTCGCATTGCAATACAAGTTGGCCAACGTTGCCATCATTT
Source organism: Rhipicephalus appendiculatus (assembly GCA_030522465.1). Lineage (NCBI taxonomy): Eukaryota > Metazoa > Arthropoda > Arachnida > Ixodida > Ixodidae > Rhipicephalus > Rhipicephalus appendiculatus. The sequence continues at coordinate 5,557 of JALIZH010011397.1, forward strand.
AATGCACATGCTGAATCTTCTAACGCGGCGAAGAAACAGGAGTCAGTACAGATCTCCAGAACATCAATCATGACGATTGTTGCCTCGCGGGAATACGGTTTCTCGGCAGTGTTTGAGAATTTGTTTTGTAGTGCTGGAGTGGCCAATGTGGATGAGAACCATCATTCGCGATAACGAATTACCTCTTTAAGACAATAGATTTCAGCATGCTTTTTTTTTTTTTAGCGCAGATGCTGTCTTGGCACGATTACTAAAAAGTATCGCGCCTCCACACATTCCAACCTGAAGTCTTGGTTCTTCCGATTGCCAGCGCTTTAGGAAAGGAGTGATAGAAAAAGAACAAATCCGTTTCACTGCCCAAACCTTGTATTTTATTTGTGTACCAGATGGTACAAATGTAGATTTTGCCAGCGCTGTTTAATTAATGGAAATTACACTTGTCACCTGCCTAGCCAATGTCGAACACTTGTCTTCACACTTTGTACAAATATCGCTGAAGACAAATGCCATTTGGCTAGGCCAGTAGTCACATTTCTGGGCATGCAACATGGAAATAACTCTTCCTCTATGCCGAATGTTCTTCTATCCCGTGAATTGTACGTTCAAACGATCACTTCTTTTCACTCTCAGTGCTGCTTTTTTAACACGAAAGCGTTTTGTGCCGAAGTCCACCAAGACTTCACTGACGTATATCCGTCACGGATATACGTCAGTAAAATGCAAATGACGAAGAAAAATCAGAAGATAAAGTTTCGTTCATTTGGATGACCTGGGAGTCAAACCCACAATCTCTTGGACCGCGAAGATACCAGCCGGATGCTCTAACCACTACGACACCGATGATCATGCACGCGGCTTCACAAACGTGCCTTATATCTCTCTCATACTTGTCTCTTTCACAGCGACGTTGGTCGCGAGGGTGGAGGAGGGTGTCGCCGTCTGGGACCGGTGAAGTGAAGTACAGCCTCATGACCGAGACCCCAGAGATTAGCTCCGGCAACGCGCTGTTGCTTCCCTGCTCGCCCTGTCGGAAATAACGACCAGGCTAGAGACAAGACACGACGCGCGTCACGTTTAGCTTCGCGTTTCTGGCACCGCTATGGTGTGATATTTTTCTTAACTCTTTAACATTCCGCGGGATGGCGAACTTAGCCCAAGCTCAGAGTCCAATCAGTGACGCTCTTCTTGCTGTCACACTGCTTGCTCTGATTATGCTCTCCCCATGCGAACGGAGCGTCCTGAGCGACGACGCGTTGCCGGAGCCAATTTCTGAGAGCACGTCATGACGCTAACGAGCGCCGACAGTGAGCGCTTCGGTAGTTTCAGCTTTCGGTGCAGCGGGAAGCAGAACGTCTTCCCGCCTTCACGTCTCATGCTACGAACTCTGCCTCTCGCGTACCTGATACGCTGTGTGGTATATTATGCACGAGCACAGCTGTAGGTTACCCTATTAACGGGGACCTTGGCGTTTGTCTCCTCAAGTGACGACGCTTTGAAGGTGTACGCATCGATTACCAGTGTTTTTTATATGCTTGCTGATGTCGTCTTTGCTCGGAATTCAGCATACGCTGTGTCAGGGTGTATGTTAACAATTTCAGCTACCACAAAGGTTAAATCACGATCTTTTGCGTTAGTGTTCGGGATGGAGATGTGCCACTCGGCGTCAACACCGCGGCATTCACGTCAAACGGTGCTATAGCTGCCACACACCAGTAGACACTGCGCAAGCTCTCATGTATCAATGTACAGTAAACAATTAACTATACTCCTCTGACGACATGGTTCACTTCCGCGGCACACCGATTCCTCTAATGGGGGGAGGGGGGGGGGGGGATCGACCACGTTTTTTACACGAAAGTGTTTTATGCCGTGGTCCACGAAAACTTTCATCTCGTATTTTCGTCACGGAAATCCGTCAGCGAAATTCACACGATCAGACAGCAAAGAAAGAACTAGAAGAAAAAGCTCCGCAAACGGGAGTCGAACCGACGACCTCTCGGTCCATATTTTAACGAGCTGGCAGCTGACCAATAATCCCTCTCTTACTACCTGAAATCATCCAATGTGCCAGAACAAGAACCTCGCTATGATTGAACGAAACAGGAATTTTGAGGGCTCATTTTTCTTCCTTAGAAACAACATTAATGAGAACTAACAGACAAGAAGGCCAAGGAAAGTATAGGTGATGTTATTTGTAGTAATTATGATGTAAATATGGAGAAAGAAAAGTGGACGAAAAGATAACATGCCGCTGGCAGGGACCCAGCCTGCGACCTTAAATGCATCTATATACCCCATAAGGTGGACGGGGCGATGACCGCCGCTGCATCTCGGTTGGTAGAGCATCGGACGCGTTATTCGAAGGTCGCAGGTTCGGTACCTGCCAGCGGCAAGTTATCTTTCCGTCGATTTTACTTTCTCCATATTTACATAATTATTACAACTAACATACTCTATACTTTCCTTCGCTTTCTTGTCTGCTAGTTCTCTTTAGGGGAATAGCCATTCGAGTAAAATTTGTACCTGAAAAATGGTGAGTTCTGCGTTACGCTCTTGCATACGTGTCTCTCATAAGCTGTACACACCCATGAGGAAGAACACATCAAACCGCCCTTCATCAGTTGATGTCGGGAAAAGATAACACACAGTGAGAGAATGGATGACAAAGCTTTTCTTCAGTGTTCGCTGAAGGACATCCTACAACAGAACACGCACGCTAGCACAGCATAACATATATCCTTATACCAAAGGGGTTTGAAAGGGAAGTGAGGATGAGAGATGTGAGGGTGAGGAGGAGGGAAAGGAAAAATGGTGACAGTAAAGCCTATAAAAGTAAAGAGTAAGAGAGAAATAAAGAGAAAGAAATGGAAGAAAGAGAAAGAAGGAGCGAGAAATAGGAAGAAATATATATAGAGTGATAGAAAAAAATAGAAATAGAGAGACAGAAATATATGAGAAAATTACAGAGAGGAGGAAAAAAAGAAAGAGCGAGAAAAAAAAGTCAGAGCTTCGCCACAAGTCGAAGCAATGAATGCGATAGCAACAAATTGGAATGTCAAGCGACGAATGGCAAGCAGGTCGAAACGCGCAGCGCGCTGCTCACGCACACATGACGCACGAAAACAACACGCACAGGACGAGAGCGAACTAACAACGTTCACAGCTCGACACTTTGGGTAAGGTGGGGCAAAATGAGACAAAAATTGGAAAATAATGAATATTTTTTTTTATTTCACTCTTTACCCTTAAACGTCAATGCAGAAACTTTCCTTTGGGTACAAGGTATGCGCTACATAAATATGACCATGTTGCAACTGTCAGAAAGTTTATTTTAAAAAGAAATAAAAAATGCACCAGATGTCTCATTTTGCCCCAACCTGTGGGGCAAAACAAGACAGTGTGAAAAAATTTCATTCCTTCAGTTTCTGCCGTGGAAGCACTTGAAATTAAACTCCGTGAGCCCTCACGCAGCCTTCGTGACCCCAGTCCTTGCACTCCATGCATTGAATCCAGACAGAATCCGGTGCTGTATTGCTCAAAAACTCCTTGCAGGTCAAACACCACCAGACTTTCTTTGTGCTATTGTTGTATTTCGTTGAAAGCTTGCACTTCATCGGATTATTCAACGATTGGACGCTAGATATGTTCTGACGCATCTTCTTTGCCTCCTTTGCCGTTTTGGTGCAGAACTGCACGGACGTTTCGTGGCTTTCAGCTTCGTCAGCCGGGCTTCGTGAGGCGATGAATTTAAAACTGTGGTAGATTCGAATTTTCTAGCGCTTCTTTTTTTTAAATGCGAATGCATTTCATAGTCGAGCTATGTCAGGCATCCGGCGTTGTCCGGCGTTGTCCAGCGTTGTCCGCGGAGGAGGAGGAGGAGGATAGGTTGAGGAGGTAAGCGCCGGCAGGTGTTAGATGTGAAGTATCTTATGGCGAAGCTTAATCCGGTGGTGGTGGTGTGCGGCGTGACCACCCTTACTGCGCATGCGCAAACCCTTTAAAAAAATAAAAATAAAAAAACCTCCTCTCTCCCTCTCTCTCCTCTAGGCATCCCTCCCCGCGGCAACCACACCCTCACTGCGCATGCAGTGAGGGTGTAGTGAGTGTCCTGAACAGCAATCAGTGCTTTTTCACTTCGTTTTCCTCCCAGGAAGCTCTATATGATATTCTCGTGTGCTTCCGAACCCTCCTAAACAATAAAATAGAATATATAATGAGTGTAGGTAAATGGTTCACTTAATAAGACACTCTCTAAGGCCATTCAATGCCTTGTTGTCGCGTTTTGCCCCCTTCACATGCCCAAATTCAAAAAAATTCCGCTTTGGCCCCGCGCACCAAATGAACTAAAATTTTGGTGGTATGTAGCTAGCAGTATAAAGTAACACTTTAAATACTTACGTTGTTGTACTGACGCTAGAGTAGCTTCATGCACGGATCCGAAATTTTGGCCGAGCAGAATGTCACCCCTTTTTGACGGGTCACGAACACACTGACACCAGCCGCGTAATTTTTCCCACGCGAACGCTGTGAGCAATCATCAACTTTTACACATAAAAAGGTGGACGACTACCAGCACCTCTCGCTGAAATATAGAAACAAAGAAAAGTGCTTTCTTTATTAGCTATAGAGGTCGGCGAAGCCAAAATGTCGCGTTTTGCCCCGTGTCTCATTTTGCCCCGCCTTACTAACGCGCTGCTCAAACAAAAACGACGCACGAAACGTATTCACAGGTACAGACGAGCGCGAACTAACAAGTGTCACAGTTATTACTTCACTGTGTTTGAAAAGCGTGCTCTTTTCGCAAACGGGGGGACTGCAGCGAGCGAAGTGACCTTCGTGCGCTCGGTAACTACAACGCAATCGTTCCGGCCAAAGACAAAGGCGTACTATTCCCCCCGACCGCGAGATAAGCGCGTGCGCGCACGGGCGTCTACCCCCAACCGGGCACAGTACGCGCCGGAGAGGAGCGCCTGAGAACGCGCGTCCCGACGAACGGGGCGCCGAGCTAAAGCCCCGCCGAGTGCGCCCTTTGCGCCTCGGCGGGGCGCAAAGGGCGCGCTCGGCGGGGCTTTAGATAATGCTGAAAACACGCTGTGTATTGTCATGTGGTCGGCACGTCGACGAAGGCAGCAGTCGGTGGGTCCAAAATGAAACTGTTTAATTAGCCGAACTTGTGGCCGGTAAACGGAAAGTCAGTTTACAGCAATACAGTGGCGTAGCCAAGGGGGTGGCACACCGAACACGTGCCCCCCCCCCCCGAAATTTTTTTCGCCATTGCGTACAGAGCGAAAAAATGACCATTTGAATGAAGTGCCATCCCGAAATCAAGGAGGTGACACCCCCCTCCCCCCCCCCCGAAAAAAATCACCCTATATCCACGAAGTGAAATGATGATGAGTGGGCGAAGCTCGATCGTTTTCATCCATGGCAGAAAGAGAATGTGTGGTCTGGAACGCGCTTATACTTCATGGTCATCAGCGTCATCGTTATCACGTGTAGTGGGTACATTCCACTATACTGGATCGCGCTTATACTTCATCGTTATCGCATGTAGTGGGTGCATTCCACTATACTGCGTCATCGTCATCTTTATCACGTGTAGTGGGTACATTCCACTACACACGTGGCTACCTACCTACCTACTACGACAACTACAGAGGAGGGACAGACCCACACCCTTAGGAGCTTCGCCTCTAAAAATTTCTGGCTACGCCCCTGCAGCAATACACACTGGCACTGATAGCGGCGAACAGAGCGTCGGCCGTCGATCAACTTACAAGCGGTGAAGCGCGTCGGCATTTATACGTGTGTCATCGAATATTCCAGCCTTATCACTGGTTGTCCCGAAAGCTCTGGAATAAGCTCGAGTGTTCGCGTCTTGCGCGCAATCTTAACAGAACGATCTACAATAGTCGCGAAGCTTCTCGAACAATGAGGCGTGGTATACGCTGAGCATTGCTGAGAGTCTTTGTGGGCGTGAACCGAATACAGCAAAAGTATAATACGAAACGCGCGTGGCAATGCCCCCCTTTGAAAAAGCATCGTCCCGATGCTTAAAACAGCACACGGGGGGGGGGGGGGGGGGGGATTTATGCAACAATATATAACAATACTAAAGCAAGAAAGTACAATAAACAATAAGCAAAAGCAGGAAAGTACAATAATAAAGCAAAAATTACAGTCCTCAGGTTCATTAACGCGCGTAATACGGCTTGAGGCGCACGACATGGACGACTTAGGCCGCGCACGGCGCCGCTGAGAGTTCGTAATGCCGTCTGGGACAACCTCGTAGTCGAGTGCGCCGAGACGTCAAAGTACCCTGTAGGATGCGAAGTATCGTCGAAGAAGCTTTTCGCTAAGTCCCCGTCGGCGAACTGGCGTCCAGACCCATACACGGTCACCGGGTCGGTATTCCATGTGGCGCCGTCGAAGATTGTAGCGACGGCTGTCGGTCTTTTGCTGGCTCTGGACGCGCAGACGGGCGAGTTGTCTGGCTTCTTCGGCGCGCTGAAGGCACACGATGACGTCGACCTCTTCCTCGTCGCGGACATTGGGTAACATGGCGTCGAGCGTCGTTGCTGGGGTCCTTCCGTAGACCAATCCATACGGCATCATCTGCGTCGTTTCTTGTACCGCCGTGTTGTATGCAAAGGTTACATACAGAAGGATGGCATCCCACGTATTGTGCTCGACGTCGACGTACATGGCCAGCCACGGCCGGACTGGAGGAGCGGCACTCTCTTACGGCCTGCGCTTCGTGTCTAGTTCCCACCTTTCACCACCGTAAGTTCGCGGCGCTGCGGCCCAACCCTCACCAGTACAGCTGCAGGGATGAGCGGCGCCCGCGCACTTGAAATATTCCGCGGCAGATCAAAAACACGTGCGGCACGCGTGGTCAGCTGACTCGGTCAGAAGCGAGGCGTCGACTGAGAAAAAGGAGGAGTGAGAGGGAAGAGGGTCGGGTCGAAGCTCCCCCCACGCGGCGATCCCTGCAACGAGCAGTCATGAATCTGCCCTATTGTTCCCTCCTTGGGTGCGCAGGCCGTAAGAGAGTGCGCGCGTATCGCTCCTCCAGTCCGGCCGTGGGCCAGCATATCGGCGATGGTCTTATTTAGACGCTCGGTGAGGCCACTGGTCTGTGGGTGGTAGGCAGTGGTCGGCGGTGACTTGTTTGGCTGTACCTCAGGATCGCCTGCGTTAGGTCCGCAGTAAAGGCCGTACCTCTATCGGTAATGAGGACCTCTGGGGCGCCATGACGCAGTACGATGTTCTCGACGAAGAACTTTGCTACCTCGGCGGCACTGCCCTTGGGCAAGGCCCTTGTCTCGGCGTAGCGGCACCTCCACCAGATGTCAGCATCGCCACCAGATGTCACGTGGTCGTGACGTCGACGAAGGCAGCAGTCGGTGGGTCCGAAAATGAAACTGTTTATTTGGCCGAACTTGTGGCTGGTAAACGGAAAGTCAGATTACAACACTGGCACTGATAGCGGCGAACAGAGCGTCGGCCGTCGATTAAAGGGACCCTGAAACGGTTTTGACGATTTTGTACAAACACATTGGGCCAGTAGACCAAGTCCTAAGGCTCATTTACAGACTAATTTAAGCTCTCTGCTTACACTGTGTAATGTATTACAACGCTATAAAGCCGCGAATCGCTGCAGATCACTGCGGCTCAGCCCAACGCGTTTTCAACCGCCCCTTGCGAGTACGACATGCAGTGTCCATACGACGTCATTGGGGCTGCTGGTGACGTCATTGGGGCTGCGGTGTGCGCGCACGAAAAATTGGCTGGTAGGGTGGCGGCACCTGTCGGAGCAGATATCAACCACTGCGCGATGTCTCTGTTGCCAGACGGCGCGCGTGCTGCCGGGCGCACTGGGCTATGGTCTCCGAGATTGCACGCAACCTGTCTGCGTGCAGTCTCGGATGTCATCACTGGGCGAAGCTCAAATCGTCGAGTGTGCTCACGTGAGCTCTGCGATCGCCCGCGATGCCAGCGTGTCTCATGAGTTGAGGAGGCAAGGCAGCGGTGAGAAGGAAGGTATGATATAATTGTCCGTAGCCGCCTTGTTACACGGCGTGCCGCTAAATTTGTGGTGCCAATGGTTCGATGAGGCTTTAGCCTAAGCGCTGACAAAGCTTCAAATAATCGTTTCAGGGTCCCTTTAAATTGTCCGTAGCCAGCTTGTTACACGGCGTGCCGCTAAATTTGTGGTGCCAATGGTTCGATGAGGCTTTAGCCTAAGCGCTGACAAAGCTTCAAATAATCGTTTCAGGGTCCCTTTAAATTGTCCGTAGCCGCCTTGTTACACGGCGTGCCGCTAAATTTGTGGTGCCAATGGTTCGATGAGGCTCTAGCCTAAGCGCTGACAAAGCTTCAAATAATTCGTTTCAGGGTCCCTTTAACTGACAAGCGGTGAAGCGCGTCGGCATTTATACGTGTCATCGAATATTCCAGCCAGTGTTGTACTCGTTCCTCTAAAACAGTAATGAAACCTCGTTCCTCGTTCCTTCCCAATTTCGGAACGAGTTCCCGTTACAAGTTCCTTAAATTCAAAAGGAACTCGTTACAGTTACTTGTCAAAATGGTTGATTGGGCTAGTTGGTGTTCCATGATTCATTTTCAAGTACGAGCGCGATACGTAGAGAGGGACAGGAAAGACACGGACAAGCGCTTAAAAAAAAAAAAAGCGCTTGTCCGTGTCTTTCCTGTCCCTGTCTACGCATCGCACTCGTACTTGAAAATCAATCAAGTTACAGTTACATTTCGAAAATTGGAACGTGTCATTAAATTAACGTTACATTTGACTTTTTAATAAATTTAGAGTGTCGGATAATCCTGAGGGGAAATAAAGTGATGAATTTAAAGGCTCACATCGAGCTACATATATTAGACAAATTTAACATCGCCGACAGCAGGCTTACCCGTAGGTTAAAGGAATCTAAATAAACGCTCCTAGACGAATTTTTTAGAGGCCACAGACCTTAGTAACTGCAACTTTCATGCTCTAACTGCAACTTTCATGCTCGCCTATTTCAAGTTCAACACATGTGGCAATTTCCACGTCGGTCTTAAAAGGCGCAGTCAGGATACTACACTTCAGATATTCAAATAGAAATCTCCACCAATGCACTAATGTAATTAAGTTTCTTGCACAGGAAACCGCATCGAAATGGACAATACTTAGTAGTTTAATCAGTGCTGATTCAATATTTCAGAGTGAGTAGAAAATAGTGTACAGGATACACATTTGCAACTTAGCAAAGTCCCCTGTTCACATTCAGCGCACATATTTCTGTATATATCGTTGTCTTTATATCTTTCTTCTCTTCCCTTTCTTTCTCTCTATTTTGCTGTTTTTCATGATATATATTTCTGTCCCTATCTCTGTCTGTCTGTAGTTCTCTCGCCTTTTACCTTTCTTTTTCTCGTTCTTCCCTTTCTATTTCTCTCTTTCTTCCTTTCTCTCATTCTGTTTCTCTATACCTGTTCTCCCCTCCTCCTTTTCCTCCTCACGCTCACTACCTTTCCCACCCTTTTGATTTACTAAATATAGTGTACAAGGCTATGCTACGCTCTTCTAGCATGCGCGCATGTCGCAGAAAAACGCATAGCCAATAATTTCCTGAACAACCCACTTCATTAGGATGGTGACTGAGGTAAGAAATATGTACGAGCAAATGGAAAGTCAGCCACAATGGTATTTGCATTGGTAAGGTGTTTATCCTTACTGCCGTTCTAGTGTATAATTTGTAATGGCCAATACTTGATGTACTCGCTCTAGAGATCAATGCGATTTTTAGTGCTATATGTGTTCGTCGTTGGGTCGCGATACGAGCAAAATGAACGTATTAGTTTTTTTGTCTGTATTGAAGTGCTTCAAAGTTCCATCACTATGTTGAATAAATACCATGAACTAAAAAAGAAAAAAAACTGGATAGCCGAGGAGGGGGTTATGACGCTCGCCTTCGGATCGTGGATAGACGGTCTCGAATCTCGTCTCGCCGAAATTTTCTTTTCGCCAAGAATTTCTCTCTTTCTCTTCCTCTGTATCTCTTTCTTTCGCTCTCTCACTGCACTTGTTCTATGGCACATTAGAGTTATTGCATCCCGCTCCGGACAAATCAGTGCACGTGTTCTGGGAGCGAAGCAAAAGAGGAAGTGGACGAAGAGCGCATGTGCCGGTACATGAAGATAATTTTCTTTCTACGACACACACCGAACCTCGAGCATAACACCTCTATTGTAAAACGTCAACTGTTCCTCCCGCACGTGTTCAGTCTCGGCGTCTTTCGCTTCCCTGCGCCCCCCGGCGTGTGCATTGAAGTGAAAACCACGATGCATCATAGTCACGTGATAGCAGACTGATATGTATTTGTGCCTCACGCGGTCGCCCATCCACCCTGTTCTGCATTATGGGCTGCGTGTGTGCGCCTGTTAAATGGCGTGGAACGTGAACAAAAGGAAAGCCGTTCCTTCTACCGTTCCTTCGTAAACGTAAGGAGTTACCGTTACAGTTCCACCGATCCTGAATGGAACGGTGGCGTTCCTTCGTTCCTCCAAAAAGGAACTAGTTCCTGGAACGTCGTTCCTTGGAACGCCGTTCCGTACAACACTGATTCCAGCCTTATCACTGGTTGTCGCGAAAGCTCTGGAATATGCTGGCGTGTTCGCGTCTTGCGCGCAATCTTAACGGAACGATCTACAATAGTCGCGAAGCTTCTCGAACAATGAGGCGCGGTATACGCTGAGCATTGCTGAGAGTCTTTGTGGGCGTGAACCGAATACAGCAAAAGTATAATACGAAACGCGCGTGGCAATATAAATAGCTCGCCGTTTGAACGTTGAAGGACGTGCGCTATCGTGGCTCAGCGGTTAGCGCCGCGCGCTGCAGAGCGAGGGGACCCTCGTTCGATGCCGCGCGTCGGAAACATTTTTCTGAATTACTTTTCTTTGTGGCTTTTATAAATAGATAGATACATATGCATATACGGGACATAACGGCGACGCCGACGCCGACAGCGAAAACCAGCCGAGAGTGTCTATATAATTGCTATTGTAATAAAGAGAAAAATGAATAGAAACAAAGGTAGGCCTACCAGCTTCGCACTTTGTTTAGGCATGGCACCACTTGTGCGAAGCTGCCTTAATTTTTATTGAGATAGCAATTATATGTACACTCTCGGCGCATTTTGTCGTCGCCGTCATGTCCCGTATATGCATATGTATGTATATATACATAAAAGTCATAAATAAAAATATGTTGGAAGAAAAATTTTTCGAAGCGTGCTACCAGGGATCAGAGCCTGCGACCCATCGCTCTGCAGCGCGCTGCCTTTGACAATTTGCCATGCGCCATTCGTTCTCCAGGGTACTAACGGCAGAATACAAATGCAAGCGGCGTTGGGTGAAATGCACGGGGACGTCACACGTGGTGGAATTAAAACTATGTAAGACGCGGGCCATGCTGCACCGTTGCACGCGCTGCGTTTGCGTCGTATTGTTGGAGACCCACGTTAGTTCTCCATTTTGGGGTTGTACACTCCAAAAAGTTTTCCGGAGTAACTGCACAGTTAAAGGGACAAACTGTGTGCAAAAGTTTCCGCACGGAATGGCAAGAAGGGCGCTTTAATTCCTTGGGTAGGAAAGCGGCCTTTTTTTGGAGACTCTGCAGAAATGTTCGCGCTCTGTGCAAACGACCCATCGGTGCCTACATAAACTCGTTTCCTTCCAAACGGTGCCGTAGCGTGGCGTGGTGCAGGCATTAGTGTACGCGCATGCTGACGCAGTGGGCGTGAGTTCGAATCCCGTGTTTGCTGTAAATTTTCGGAAATTTATTTCTGAATGTGATGCCTGTATGTCGATCGTACATCTGATCACATGCCTGCACAAACTTCAAAATGCTGGTTAAGTCAAGCAAGAACTGATTTTTCTTTTGAGCAAAAAGTAACTGTTGCTCCCTTGTGGAGTATCGGGAGGGGGGGGGTAACTTTGCAGTTACCCCCAAAAGGGAGGAATGGTTGTGGCAGGTTAGTTACTCCCCTAAAGGAGCAACCTCGATATCCCTCTTCCTCCTTTACTTCTTAGAGTGTAGCGCCGCACCACTCGTGGCCAGTCGGCAAGGGAAAAAGGAGAGCTTCCCGCAGCTCGTGGTGGCGCGAGCTAGTGGAAACGCTTTGGCTCTTGTACGCTTATGCCACAGGAGGAGAGAAAAGAGACGGCTAAACCAGAATGACAATATATATCTAACGCCGTGACCCGGATCCTCAGGATAAAATTACAGCGCAAACGCACAAGACACCTGCGAAGAAAAGAAACGTATGAAACAAGCGCTGACTAACAACTGTTTCGTCCTTTCATACACAAATGCATATATGCACTAGGCAGGCCTTACCGCACATTCGCACACAACAATAGCTCTTAACCAAAACGTGTAACAAGGATGATAGTGTATTAGCTACGCGAAGACATGAAATCACATTCAGGTGGGTACACGGAGAGAGAGGTAAAGAAGAAGTAAGAAGGACAGAGAAGTGCGCTTGCGCTGCAATTTTAACCCTAGAAATATGTACAAACTAGACCCAAACGAAGTTTTATTTTAGTGACCAGAATCGACGCGAGCAGGGAACGCGAGCCGTCGCTTCACGTGGCACAGCCAATTTCTTGGATCCCAAATTTTAAAACTCTCTAGTCTTTCGACAGAGTTGAAATGTGCGCCTCCGACTTGTACTTTGACATACAGGGCGTGGTCGTCCGTGCTCGCGCGCTTATCTCGTGAGGGGGGAGTTTTGTACGTCTAGTGCTCTCATCGCAAAGTTTGCGTTCAAACTATAGATCGAACGAAGGTCAGTGTGTGCGCTGCAGCTGCCGTGTTTGCGAAAGGAGTGAATTGCTAGCTAGAAGAGCAAAAGTAGGGGTGAGTTTATTTATTTATTTATTTATTTATTTATTTATTTATTTATTTTCGATACTGCCAGTCTCATACGAGACCAAGGCAGAAGGGCATCAGTTCTTGGATACACAATACAGTTTTCAGTTTCACATTTATACAGCGGCATATTTGTCAGAACGTGTAAAAATGGTTGGAGGCAGAAATGCCTGTAGGGGTCTCGAGGCAAATTCAATAAGTACATTCTGAAAAAATGGCGTTAATTGTATACAAACACTGAGCAATCGGTACATACTTAAAGACGGCATAGAAGACAGCTCTTATCTCGTAGACAATACAACTCTAGTTGTACACAAACACAAGAGCACTGGGAACAATACACCAGAAAAATACACACTTAGGTAACTTTGAACCAGTTCCTGCATCCAGCAAACAAATTCGTTTACGCGCAATTGGACTCGAACATTTATTCCACAAAAAAGTAACTGCTAGTGAAATGACAATACAACACTAGTTGTACACAAACGCAAGAACGCTGGAAACAAAACACCGGAAAAATACACACTTAGGTATCTTTGAACCAGTTACTGCACCCAGCAAACAAAATTGTTTACGCGCAACTGAACACGAACATTTATTCCACAAAAATAACCGCTAGAAAAAACGATAATACGGCTCATCAAAAGAGAAAAAGATAACTGGAAAATTATTTGCAGAACATGTCCTCGATTTTTTGAGGTGAACTCTGACAATGATTGTATACTGGTAATCGAGGAATCTAGACTATTCCATTCTCTTATTGACAGGGGAAAGAATGAATGCTTGAAGCAATCGTTGTTCAAGGTGTATTCTGTAATAGTGAACGCATGTTTGTGTCTTAGTTCTCTGGATTCTGCTAGGGAGATGTATTTTGATGCATCGATGAGGCTACGGTTATGAAGCAGGTTGTGTAGAAATTTTAATCGTGCCAGTTTTGCCCTTGTCGCTAGCGTAGGAAGACCGCAAGATTCTAAAAGGTTGGTGGGCGAGTCGGTGCGTTTATACTTGTTGTAGATAAACCTTACGGCCTTCCTTTGTACCCGTTCTGACCTTGCGATATGAGTAGCATATTGAGGGAACCAAACAGTGTTGGCGTACTCTAAAATTGGACGAACGAATGTTGTGTAGGTTAAGAGCCTAGTTTGTGTCGGTGCAAGTGGGAGACGCCTTCTTAAGAAAATCAGCTTGCGCAAAGCGGCAGCTGTGACGTTATTTATGTATGCTTCCCATCTCAGATCGGAAGTTAATGTAACACCGAGATATTTCTGCTGCGTGACTCTTTGTAAAGGTGTCTTGTTTATTGTGTAAGTAAACTCAGAGGGAGCCTTTTTTCTGGTCACCGTCATACAGACCGTTTTTGTTAAGTTTATCGACATTTGCCATTCTTCACACCAGTGAGCAATTTTTTCCAATGAACTATTTAGTGTCTTGTGGTCATCGCTGTCTTTAATTTCCCTGTAAATAACGCAGTCGTCAGCGAAGAGCTTAACTTTGCAGTCTATGTCGGCTGTAATGTCATTTATATAGATAAGAAATAATAATGGCCCAAGGACGGAGCCTTGGGGCACACCTGACTTTACAGAAGCCGTCCCTGATAATGCGCCTTCGTAAACCACAAACTGTTGGCGGTCGCTAATGAAATCTTTTACCCAATTCGTAATCTCTCCACCCCCTATTGTGTTTTCTAGTTTTGAAATCAGTTTGGTATGACAGACACGATCGAACGCTTTCGATAAATCAAGCAATATTATATCTGTTTGGGAACGGTTGTTTATAAAAAGGGCAAGATCGTGTACAACTTCAGTAAGCTGGGTTACAGTTGATAACCCTTTCCGAAAGCCGTGCTGGTGGGGAGACAGAAGGTTGTTGTTTTCTAGAAAGACAGTTAAATGCTTTAGGATTATATGTTCGAGTATTTTGCATGACGTACTGGTAAGCGATATTGGTCTGAAATTAGAGGGAACAGCTGCATCTCCAGATTTGTGTATTGGAATAACCTTTGCTACTTTCCATTCGGATGGAAGTTTAGCAGTTTGAACAGATTTGCGATATATAATGCCCAGGTATTTACTGCACCACTCTGCGTATCGTAACAGAAAATTGTTGGCAATATCATCAGGGCCGCATGCTTTTTTGGGGTCTAAGTTCAGAAGAAGGTTAAAAATACCCTCATCACTTATAACTAATGGTTCAATTGGCTTTGCGACAACCGGAATAATTGTAGGAGTGATACGGTTGTCATCAGTGAAAACAGATTGAAAATAATTGTTGAACATATTGGCCTGACTCGTTCTTTCGCTATCGGTTAGAGATGAAGTTGTTCCTGTACCAGGTCGGAAGTGTTTCCAGAATCGATAAGGGTTGCTCTTAATGTGTCGCAGTTGAAGTAACAACTGCGACAGTTCGCGTTCGTCCTATCTATACCTGTGCATTCTTTTCGTACGTCTTTCTTTGTGTTTGAGCAGCACGCAGCTAGTTTCTACCTGCTTATTGTCCATCCTGTTACATTCCAATTTACTGCTATCGCATTCATTGCTTAGCCCTTGAGGCGAAACTGATTTTCTTTAATCAGAAAAAGATGCAGAGGACGTTTGCGTGAGTTCACTGCCAACATAAGTATTAGATTACGAAATTTATTTTTTGAATAACATCTGAATACTAGTGGAACAGTTCTCCGCTGATTTTTCTGCCTATCTTTATGTTCTGTCGCGTATGCATTGTTTCAGCGAATACATTTAGCATCCATCTGCGCTTGCTGTGTCTCAGGCTCACCGCTGGCATGTGTGTTTCCACTTAAAAGAAATACATTCCGGCAGATCCCCACACTCTGTAGTAATCGATGTTGTGCGTAACACAAGATGATCTGACTGGTGATGATATTATGGCGCAAAATTTTACGGAAGCGTTATGACGTGGACAGACGTCTTTGTAAAAATCGAATACGCCTTTCCCTGGCACGTCGGCTACCTCATCATCATCACCATCATCATCATCATCAGCCTCACTACGCCCACTGTAGGGCGTATGTTCCACCAATCAACCCCATATCCGCCAATCAACCCGGGCCTGTGCTTGCTGCTGCCACGTTATACCCCCCAAACTTCTTGATCTAATCTGCCCACCTAACCGTCTGCCCACCTAACTCCGGCATTTGCATTCAAGCGCGTACGTCAGGTAGTATATCGGGGTGAGAGGGACGCACGGGCGCGCTGATGTGCTCATGATAAGTAGCGTCCGTATCGCATTCCTGCGTGGGTCGAGCAAGGTTTGACTCACAGTGGCAGAGTCATAGCATTGCGTATGAAATGGTTAATATATCGCTAAAACACCGGATAGCCAACACTACGCGCGTCTAGCCGACATTAGCCACCACTAGCCAACATGAACGGACGGTTAGCTAAGTTATCCATTGCTAGCCAGCCGTTAGCCAACGCTAGAGAGCGCTGGCCAATACTACCGAGAGTTAGCCATACTAATAATATCTGGGGATTAACAACCCAAAACCACTATATGGTTATGAGGGACGCCGTAGTGGAGGGCTCCAGAAATTTCGACCACCTGGTGCTCTCGTACAGTACACGGGCCTCTAACATTTTGCCTACATTGAAATGCGACCGCCGCGGCAGGAATAAAAACCGCGACCTTACACTCTAAGGCAAAATTACCCGAAAGAGGAGTAACGGAGCCCAATAGGCGCGCGCGATGAACGGATAGACCGCTGAGGAGTAACCACAGAGGGATGCGTGCCGTGTGCAAACCAGTTAGTCTCCAAAGGCACCAAAGGGATGAACCGCGCGGGAGATACGTCACGTGTGCGAACCGTTGTCAAGGGAACTAACCGTCCACCTCGCTCTTGGTCAGTCTTCTCACTTGTTTTCATGGAGGCGCGTTGGCGGTTGTGTCGCGCTCGGAGAGTTCGATTATTTAGGAACTACGCCGCGGTGCCTTGGACAAACACGTATGCCGCGTATGCGTGGATGAGCGTGCGGTGCTGCTTTTACGTTTCGCCGCAACCATGAAGTTTGGAGCTCGTCTCGACACGCCGAGACGCCGCGCTGTATTTCTCCGGCCATGGTGCGCTGGCGTAGCAATGGCACTGCGTCGACACCGGCTGGGAATGGCGGCCGAGAAAACATAGGCCTATCGGATCCATGAATTCAATCCGACTCTGGGCAGAAGTTGGCGCTGGATTATTTCACAAGTAAGTGATCATACTTTATTTTTCCGTACCTGTCGTTTGCGCGAAGCGCATCGCGCTAGTTGGCAACGGGCTCGATCGTGTTGTATATATCGCGCGCACGAAATGCACCGCGAAGGTCGGCTTTGGCGTCCGCTCGCCTGTGCTTTGTGACTGCCTGAAAATTGGCCGCCATTGCCGTCGGCCGCCTGGACGCTCTCGCCGCGGTGATGAGCTGCGGGCTCGCGATATTGGGCAGGGGCCTCGCCGCTGCGGTGCGACTCGCCCAAAACGCATTGCGGTTGCCGTCAACGAACTCGGTTGTATGTCGCGCGCTTGAAGTGCACCGGCAACTGGCGGGTGCTTTAGCTAGCCGACTTTAGCTGTGCTTCGGAACTCTGTGGACAGTTTTCGCCATTACCGTTGGCTGCCCTGTCAACCGGTCGCGAGCAGCTCAGCGCCGTTCGTGGCGGCGGCCCCCGCGTTCGCTCGTTGTACTCTGCCGCTCGATCCAGGAACTTTGTAAAAATTTGTCGACATTACCGTCGGCTTCCGCGGCGCTCGCTCGAAAGCAGCTCAGTGCCGTTCGTGGCGGCGGTTCCGCGTTCGCTCGCTCCTCTGTTCGAGGTTCGCTGGCGGCAGAAGCTCCGCGTTCGGCCCCGCGTTGGCTTGCTCGAGCTGTATACGACGCCGCTCGCAGAGAACTCGCCGACTCATTGGCGGCTCGGCGGTCGCGGCGCCATGTCATGATGGCTGCGGCTGCCGCACTTGAGCTGTTGCGCTATGTGACTCGAAATGCGTTTTCGATTATGTATGACATCGCGGTGGAAATATTTGCATGCCATATTTTAGACGTGCGTATTTATTTCACCTTGCACGTATTTGCCATGTGCGTGTATCTTCCTCACTGTCCCATGTGACTTAACTGTTTGCAATACTTTTATGCAGACGTTGTCCACTACGTGCAGAAGGCTGCTTGCGCTTGTGCGTGCAATGCCAGTCATCTGTCGCTTCCGTTGGAGCAGCTTGGCCAAGACGACTGTACGAGATATGACAACGCGGCTGGACCTGAATTTGACATCTGGCAGCGAATTAAAAAGAATGCAGAAACGTAATATGTATATAGAAAAATAAAACATTTCATTGTCTCACTTTTGTCTTTCGTTGTTGCATTGACTGTGAAAGCAGTGAAACAAGCATGACTAAATATTTTTTCGCGTGTTCTTTTCTGCTCCATTTGTTGCTCACTGCGGAGAAAAAACACTCGAGAAAAGTATTCAGCCTTGCAGAGAGTAACTGTGCAAAATCATCCCAGTGGAGCATTTGAGTGGACCAACCGTTCGTCCGGTGAGGTGCAACCGTGGGGACGAACGGTTGACCGGTAAGGGTAAATGTGAGGACTAAATGTTAGTCCCTTGAGGTGCAACTGTGGGGACCAACGGTTGCCCGCGAGGGTGTAAATGTGAGGACTAAAAACTGTTAGACCCGTGCCGTTAGTCCTTAAAGGGACTAATGGTTGTGGCAGCCCCATTAGTCCCCAAGAGGACGAACGGCACACCCTTTTAACACCCTTTTGGCTTAGAGTGTAGGGAGCAGCCGAGCACCTTAACCGCGGCACCACCGCGACGGACGAGAGTTTTATTATTTTTTTATTTATGACATACTGCAGACCACAATTCGGTCCTTGCAGGAAGGGCACTCATTTTACATACAAAACAGGAAGTCCAATACAAAAATATCATTACAGTTAGTCCAAACAATATACAAAACCTCAAACATAACGCAGAAAGGGCCCTAATATGCGTACAAGAAAGGCAACATAATACCAAGATATAAATACGGTATGCAAAGAATATACACATTTTCAAACACAACATAAAGTATGGGTAACGAGCTGATTTAGGAAGGTTCATTCGTGGAGTTCCACTCCCACACTGTCCTAGGGAAGAATGAATATTTGTAAGTATCTGTCCTAGTGAAATGAGGGGTTGATGCATGTGCGTGATCATGACGTGTACGCCTTGTGGACAGGGGGGGATACATATAACGCGGGGTCTATGGAAAATTCATGATTAATTAATGATTGTAGAAAGTTGAGGCGAAGTATCTGCCGACGTGTTTCGAGGAGCGGAATGTCATTTTCTATCATGACCTGTGTGGTGGAATCGGTGCGCTTAAAATTAAAGTAAACATAGCGAACAGCTTTTTCTCTAGATTCTCTCCATTATTTTAATGTTGTGTTTAGTGTAACCACCAATATCCTGTATTGGAAAGTTCTGTGCAGCATGAACCAAAACTACCTACTGCTTTTACAACATTATTTGGTGCTAGTCTTGAGTTAGCAAACATTATGCATAATTCAACAACGCTACCCTACACAACCAATGTTGGTTTTACGCGAGCAAATCCCGTGCATATCGTAGCATGTATGTCACGCAGGTTATGTCATGCCACGAATAGTCCAAACTTGAGAAATGACGTCGCATACTCATAATTTCAGTTTGAGATATGACCGCAATGATGTCTTGTCATTTATGTCCCGCCTTACATGACATGAAATGGTTTTCATTCCAGTGTGTCATGACATTTACGTCCTGAAGTCTTATTCATCAAGCATGTTTGTGACGTGATATGCACATTCTGGTAAATACTATTTTAATCGAATGGCCGCGACAGCTTCATGACATTTGGATATTGTCACGTGCACTATGCACGTCATGGTATGGAACCATAGGTGTCATGCCATTCAAGTCATGACCTCTCGTTCTAAGTTCATGTACTAACGTCATGTGGTGCTTGTTCTGGCGTATAGCAATGTAACGAAAAGACCACTACGGCATCACGATGGATTCTTGTGACGTATGTCATGACATACGTGAGAGGAACGTCATATGATGACCTGCCACTCATGTTTCTAGTACGCTCATTCATGTCATGCTAACTTTGGTACACGCCATATCAACGAAACGACCACGAGAACACCCAGCCGTAATTGGCCAGGTAGACAAATGAATAAGCAATGTTAAGGCTCCTTTGGGTTCACTGAGAAGTGCTTCGTATTATAAAAAAAAAAAAAGCCAAAGAATCAACACCAACTAGCCACTCAATACTTACTTTCCTTTAGAGCAATCTAGAGCACAACCGGCCGGGTGCTGCTTTAATAAACATAAAGGCCACTTTCCAAGGTGACCTTCTATTGCCTTCCGACTGCACGACGGCAAACGACATAAGGTTTGGAGCAGTGATCGAAAATGCCAGATGGCGTTGATAAAGGTTAAGGGAACCTTTGCGCAAGTAAAGGCAGTAGCATGAACAGAATGAGTGGTTTGTGGTTAAACCGTTATGTAGCATTCATTATACAAGGGAACGAAAGATAATTTTTTTTTTCACTTCACACGTGAATCTCGTTGACCTGCCGGCATTGCCTTTTGTTTTTCAGCGGATTTGTATGCGCCGTTTTCCAATAATTAATGCTCTCTTGACCGCGGGTTTGTCAGCGGTCAGCCGTTTCCGATACGACAATCGGATATTTCAGCGAGGTTGTCAAAGTGACTCGTCGTTTCACCTTGCCACATTTCATTCTTGTCTGGATATGAACGCGAGACCATCGCTGCTTGTAGTAACGGAAATTGTCGCGCTGCTAAGCGCTTGGATCGCGGTCCAATCTCCGGCATGGGTGAAGGAAACAGTTAGGAGGGAGTATTGCGCAATACTAAAGAAAGAAAGAAAGAAAGAAAGAAAGAAAGAAAGAAAAAAAGAAAGAAAGAAAGAAAAAAAGAAAGAAAGAAAGAAAAAAAGAAAGAAAGAAAGAAAGAAAGAAAGAAAGAAAGAAAGAAAGAAAGAGTAGTAGTACGTCAGGCCCGCGCACGCCAAGCCTCACACGCCCCAATTTCCCTGGGTTTCTACATTTTAGAGCAAGGAAAGAAGTGTAAGTTTAAGGGCTCGTTTTACTTTGTTAAACACAATATTAATGAGAACTAACAGACAATGATGCCAAGGAAAGTATAGGGGATTTTATTGGCAGTGATTGCAATGTAAATGTGAAGAAAGAAAATTGGACGAAAAAGATAACTTGCCACCGGACGCGTTATTCGAAGGTCGCAGGTTCGGTCCCTGCCGGCGATAACCGGCGTCCCTGCCGGCAATAACCACGGCGTCACTCGAGCGGCGTTTGTGTAGACATAAGTTTGTCCACTGATAGCCATTGCGGAATGATAGCAGTTGCATTGATATAAGGCTCTTGAGACAGAAGCGCCTATACATAGCTGCCGAAATTCGTGTCGCGTTAGGAGGAAAAAGATAGCAACGCTTTCTTGCCAGTTGAGGTATGAGACAAGCCACCGAGGCGGAGAGGGATACTTCTTGGCCGCAGGGCTGCTGTCGGTCGCCGCTGATGTATATATAACGAAAATGTCGCCAAGAGCCTGTTGGGCACGTTCTCGCTTGGCCCGTAAGCTTCTGAGGTAGACTGTACACTACAATAACGGCAAGTGCAATAGCATACGTCTGCAAATGAAAAGTGTACTGATCAAGGTGTGCAAGCAACCAGCTAATGTGAACGCTTAGACATATATATCGCTTTGATATATCGTCACTACGACAGGTATTTTAAATGCGAAGCATTTCTTTGCGTACTGCAGGCACTTTTAGCGTGTCTGTCTGTCTGTCTGTCTGTCTGTCTAGCCGCCTACGTCTGAGTGCTCTCGTGATCACCCCCTTAACTTGGCGTAAACCAAAATTAGTATGGGAGGGTAAGATGGCGTCACAAATATGACTCGCTGGTCATGACACGAATAATGTGAAAATCCCGTCGTGTATGTCGTCAAACCCTTTCCTCCAGATAAGTGTGGCATATACCCGTATGCCACGGGCGGGTATGAGCCACACGTATGCGGGTATGTGCTACAGGTGATTGACAATTCATCTACCCAGGAACGGCGATAACAGACATTGGTAATTTTAACGCGAGAGCATTAAGAAAAAGCTGACATCGGGAGCGTTGACCCGACAAATGCAAAGAATAAATGGTATAGTTCTAGCAGGAATCGAACCCAAGCATTCTGCGTGGCAATCAAGCATTCTACCACAGAGCCACGTCAGGTCTCGCAACATGCTTTGGAAAAAGACCCTATATGCAGGCGTAATGTTGGTGAAACGTCAATTGTGGTTGCTGTGCTTCTACGTAGCACTATCCAGGGCTACCATCCTCGCAAGCGCAAGCGCTACATTTCAGCTTACCGCTTCTGGTGTTGGTAATATCCGTGTTGCTCTTGGTATCGTTACGCAGCTGTAAATAACTGGTTATATGAAACGTATGCGACTGTTGAACATACATGTCTGGGCGTATAACATTTGTACATATGTATAGCGTCATTCCGTCACGGTTCGTTTAACACAAAAAAAAAAATACAGCACAGTCACCTTCCCTCCGCATGCTTCGCATGATTCCCATGGTACATGGGGTCTGCCGAATTTTTTCACCTAGTTATCATCGTCATAGTCTTCAGCTTACTAGTCTCTCCTAACAAGCCTCTCTTAACTACTCTCTCATAACAGCTTACTAGTCTCTCTTCTCGTCGTCACGGTGAATATATGGTGTTTCCTTACACTCTTATTCACTGTCCACCATTTCCATTACTAAGTAACTACAGCACACCCGCTAAACCAAGATGCAGGACATAATCATGAGCTGAACATGTCACCTTTTAATCACCTAACGCGTATAAATTTTTGTCCGCACTATTGAAGTATGGAATGCTTTACCCGGCCATGTTAGATCTTTACCACTTGATGAATTCGTTTTGTACATTAATAACCATTAATGTTCAGTACACTTTGCGTTGTATTGGAATTTCTGTATTCTGCCTCCACTCCTGCCATAGCCCTTCAGTGCTTTATTTGGTTGAAATAGTCTGTTAAAATAAAAAAAAAAAGATGGTTTCAAGAACGGCAAGGTTACCGCGCTAAGTAACGGCAGCGTTGTCACTCGGTGTCCAAAGACTGGCTACCCTTCGACCTTTCTGACACCATTCTCACACGGATGGTTTGTAGGCATTCTATCGGATAGTCTATACCGACTCAGCGACAAATATATAGACGCTGTTAAGTCAGCGCTTCAGAGAGTGGCTGATGTATAATCGCTTCTCGAGTCCGCAGAGTTGTTGAGCCACTAATCGATCTCTCGCAACCTTTTGATGGAATGACGTTGATTGAGCTGCAGACCCGCGATCCCTGACGGAAGCAACACTTTTGAACGAAGGTAACTAGACGGTGCTTTCTTTTCTAAAAGTGCTTTAATTTCCGGCAGCAGAAACGAACGCAAGTATTATGTCGAGGTAAATCGCTGCAGTATACCTTGCGTCAAGCAATTTCAGCAATAAAAATAAGGATTTGAGATATATCGGCTCAGTTTGGGGCAACTGAAATGAAGTGAAGAAAACTAAAACCAATTTATCTTTTGAATTCGGAAGTTTAATCGATGAAGGCCCAAGATCTGGGCGCTGTAGGTGGCTCTCCATATGCCGACAGTCGTCTAACTGGAAAACTAATAACATAGGAAGTTCGTGCCCACAAATACAGCAGTGGGGCTACACGTGCGCAGTTATTGCAGCTGTACGGCATTCAGATGTACTAGAATTCCCACAACAAGAGAGAGAGAGAGAATGAATATAGGAAAGATAGGGAGGTTAACTGGACTACGTCCAGTTTGCTACCCTACACGTGGGGAGAGGGGAATAAGGGAGTAAAAGCTCTCGTGTAGAGCAGGTATCTGAAAATTTACTCATTCTGACACAAATTCATAGCAAGAAAACACCTTGGAATCACGTTTTGCCAAAGCTATTACACAGCACAATGTCAGTATGAGTTAATTACTTGGTGTGAATTCGTTTTAGAATGACGAAAAGTCAGTTTCACCACAAGGGCAAAGCAATGAATGCGGTAGCAGCAAATTGTAATGGTATACGAAGTGAGGCTGGCAGCTAAATCTTTTCGATCCGATCTCACGCAACTCTAGAAAGCGCTGGTTTAAGAGAATACGGCCGCTCCAGGACACTCTTCACACCACATTCTCTTCGCGTTGAGAGCGCAGCACGTAGAAGGGTATACCGGCCTCCCGCGGTCGGCTGCCCAGATAGGGAGATAACGCGCGCGCCAGCGACGATCACGCTCGTAAAATCGAAGGTCGCTCGAGGGAGCCCCCCCCCTCTCGCGTCTTTTCACGCTCGCGAACGACGGGCGGGGCCGGTCGGTCGAACAGTTGGGGGGGATCTTATCGCATGAGCCTCGGGAGCGACGGAGATGGGCCGGCTCGTTTGATCTCCGCTTCAGCCGCGTTCATCGCTCCCGCTCGCGCGCTATTACCCGCTGGTAGAACGTACGATGCGCAGGAGCTCTCATCAATTTGTACTTCGTACGCGACATGACGGCGACGGCAACGGCGACGGCAAATACCCGTCGAGACTGTCCATATAATTGCTATCGCAATAAAAGAAAACAAAGTATAACGCAGCTTTGCACTACAGGTGCGAAGGCTGAGGTAGCAGCGGAGCTGACGGCGGACCCCTCCTCATCACCCTCACCTCCCTCTTTCTCTTTCTCTCTATTTCTTTCTCTTTCTCGGTCTTCGTATCTTTTTTTCTCTATCTTCTATTTCTCTCTCTCTATCTCTGTATTTCTCGCTTCCTCTCCTTGTTTCTTCCTCTCTCGATATTTTTATCTTTGATTCGCGCTCTTTCTCTCCAACTTTTTCTCTCTGCCTTCCGTTCTCTCTGTTTCTCTCTCTTTCTTTCTATGATACGTTTCCCTCTCGCCTCTCCTCCTTTCCCTAATGCTCCTCACCCTCACATCTGTGCTTATCACTTTAACTTCCCTTTCCCACCCCCCTTGCTATACTGTACTATACAATGCTACGCTGTGCTCTACTAGCGTGCCTGGACAGCCCAGTGGTTAGGACGCTAGCCTTCGGATGGTGTGTGCGCGGGTTTGAATGTCGCCTCGTGAAAGAATTTTCTTTCATCTAGAATTTCTCCTTTTCTCTATATTTCTCTTTCTCTTTCCATTTTCCTGCCTCTCTCTCTCTCCCTAATCGTTCTCTCGCCCATCAGAGTTATTGCGTCCCGCGCCAGAGAAATCGGCGCTTGTGTTTTGGGAGCCAAACAGAAGATGACGAGGAAGAGGACAAAGACAGCGCGTGCCGGTTCATGATGATGTTGTTTTCTGATGACACCGCACAACCTACGGCGAGCTATGAGACAACTTCGCTGTTTAAAAAAAAAAAAGAAAAAAAAATTACACCATCTCCCGCTAAAGGGAACCATGTGTGGATGTGAAGCAGCGGGCGCTAACGCTTACACTGGCGGTGGCGTTGACGCTGGCCCTATCGCAGCGTTGCGCAGGAGAGAAAACTGAGGAGGCGCAAAGCACGCAGTGATGGAGCGGTGTTTCCTACTGGAACATGCCAATCGCTGCTAATGGGCAATGAGAGACAGAAGACTCCGACTGGACACAGAGACCCGCACTCCGCTTTTAGTTAACGCGCACGCTGCGAATTTTTATTGTTCAACAACGCACAGGAGAAATCTTCCACCGGCACCACCTTGGAGGTCAAGATCCATTGCCATATATACGGGATGGCCAGTGAACGGTTGTGCAGCGCGAGCAGTCGGTTTTTTCAACCAAGAAACTCGCTAGCAGACGCTGCCTGCGTCGGCGTCGCGAGGCGAGAGAGGGGGAAGCGGAGGAGAGGAGAGAGAGGGGGTGACACGCATGCGCAGTGGAAGTGTGAACGCCGTGGGCAGGGATGCGTAGAGGAGGAGGGGGGAGCGTAGGAGAGGACAGAGAGGGGGGGACGCGCATGCGCAGGGGGAGTTAGACGCCGCGGGCAGGGATGGAGAGAGGGGGGAGTGTAAGAGGGGGAGAGAGGAAGGGAGGCGCATGCGCAGTGAGGGTGTGGTTGCCGTGGGGAGGGATGCCTAGAGGAGAGAGAGGGGGGAGAGGAGGTTTTTTTATTTTTATTTTTTCTTAAATGTTTGCGCATGCGCAGTAAGGGTGGGCACGCGGCACACCACCACCACCACCACCACCACCACCACCGGATTAAGCTTCGCCATAAGATGCTTCACATCTAAAATTGGCCGCGTATCTACGTGCTTCGCTGAAAATGTCGCCGAAAGACGACAGTCTTGTGCCGGCCGTACTACTATGTCTTGCCCTGCCTCAGACAGCGCCTACTCTACGTTGAATTGGCTGCATCTGGCTGGCATTGATAAAACACTAGGGTCTTTAGAATTGCGTACCTATGTATTTTCTCATAAAAGAACACACGACCTGACACTAACATATTAATGTTGCGCCTCAAGTATGCGTAGTATTGCTTTTTGATCGAATATGTTCACAAGTATGAAGGCAAACACCAGTTCAAGATGGCTGGGCGTTCAGAAAGTGGTTCAACTTTGGCCGAGTAGCTGAATCGGGTTACGGACAGACAAACAGAAAGACCAAAATTTTTGCGTTCAAGTATCCCAAGAAAGACTATCGTCTTTAAAAACTGTTTGGTCAGTTTACGTACCATCTCCGAAGGGGTGATGGAGAAGTTGCCGTCGAATAATGGCCATGCTGCTGTGCTCGAGAAAGTAGGGCATGCTAAAAATTGCTTCTGGTACCTTCGATGTGTTGCACAAGTTTATTTAAAGGTACCACATCATAAGGTTTAGTCTTCGGATGCTGCGACAAACTAATTTAATGGTAGTTTTGGTGGCAATGCAATGAAATACGTGTACAAATAAAGGGACACCTACATTCTTGCAAGCCCTGCTGTGAAAAGCTGCAACAACTGATGTCTTGAAACGACACACTGAGACAGCTTTTTGAGCAGAAATTTCTAGTTACGCGTGCCACTTTGGTGGCTGCTTTCGAAACCTATGTTCAGCCCTAAAGTGCAGAACGTGAACTGACATCGACAGAATGATGTGAAGCCGCTCATTACAACCGTCACACTTTGGAGTGCGAAGATCTCTCGTTTTGTTGCTACATCAAAATTGTTGTGCAATTTTGCAAAATAGAAGTTGATAACGCGCAGATTTCAGCTGTACTGAAAAAGGCGGGCGGCACGTAAATCTCGACGAAACACATGCTGGCGTTCGGGGAAGAACGTCCCGACATGCGGTGCATCGGTGAAACTCTCTGCTAACACATGGCGCGTCCAGTGTACAGATTTTCTGCGTAATAAAGCACAAACAGACAGCGTTTGGAGGAGGAGGGAAGGAATGAAAGACAGGGAGGTCAACCAGACGCGCTTCCGGTTTGCTACCCTGCACTGGGGAGGAGGGGCGAAGGAATTAAAAGAAAAAGTCACAGTTTCACCGCAAGGATGAAGCAGTGAATGCGATAGCAAAAAATTGTAATGTTATACGAAGTGAGGCTGGCAGCTAACTCTTTTTGGATCCGATCTCACGCAACTCTAGAAAACGCTTGGTTAAGAGAATTCTCTTCGCGTTGAGAGCGCGGCACGTAGAAGGGTACACCAGCCCCCCGCTGTTGGCCCGCCGAGAAGGGGGAGATAACGCGCGCGCCCGTGCCCGCGCTCGTAAAATCGAACGTCGCCCCCCCCCCCCCCCCCCCCCGCCCGCTGTCGGCCGCCGAGAAGGGGAGATAACGCGCGCGCCCCCCGCTCCTAAAATCGAAGGTCGTCGCTCGAGGGACCCCCCCCCCCCCCTCGCGTCTTTTCACGCTCACGAACGACGGGCGGGGCCGGTTATATATATACATATACATATGCGGCAAATGACGCCGACGCCGACGCGGACGCCGACGCGGACGCCGACGCCGACGGCGAAAACCAGCCGCGAGTGTCCATATAATTGCTATCGCAATAAAAGAAGAAGGAAGAAAGCATCGTCTCGGTACGTGGGTGCCTGTCCATTGCACGCCTACAATCGGTAGCGTTTGAATCCCTTACTTCTAAAATAGCCTCAGTGATGTCTTAGAATTACAAACACCTCAGTGCATTTAGTAATATTTGCTGGGTTTTAACGTCCCAAAACCACGATACGATTATGAGAGACGCCGTAGTGAAGGGCTCCGGAAATTTCGCTACCTGGGGTTCCTTAACATGCACCAAAATCTCAGTACACGGGCCTTAAGCATCTTCGCGTCCATCGAAAATACGGTCGCCGCAGCCGGGATTCGATCCCGTGACCACCGGGTCGGCAGTCGAGCTCCATAACCACTCGACCACCGTGAAGGGTCACCTTAACGCTTTTGGTATTCATAAGCACCGACAAGGTAATGGTGACCAGTGAAGGCAACTGTCAAGTAAAATCGCTGTTTTTCTTTTTTCAGGCAACTCACCACTGCCGGCGCTCGTGCTAATGAGGGCTCGTTCTATTGTTTCGCACTGCCTAACGTGGCTCGTCGTTTACGTTCACGGACGCTTGCTGCCTTGTTAACGCGCACAAAAGACAGCACGAAAGGACGGCAGCCGATGACACGACAAACAAAATACGAAACAGCTTCCGAGTCCTCCTTTACACGACCTCCATTTAACGCAGATTTTCGTGTTTTACGGCGTTTCTGCGCGTCGAAGTCCTTGCCTCGTTAAGCGGCGTTTTACAAGTGCCAGCAGGGTCGTCAAGTACATGTCGGTGGCGTAGGCTATATCGAAGGTTTGTTCAAGATCCGTTTGTTGCAGTGCGTTTTCGATTTCGGCGTGTCGCGCAAAACGCTGTTAACTGACTCGTTGTCACCGCGGCATCAGTTTGGTGCCCGAACTTATGTTGCATGTGAGCTTGTGAAACCACCACACATGCGCCCGAAGTGAGTACATTACGGTTTCAAAGTGTAACGGTTGTGCGACTGTTTGTATGTAATTTACTTTATCATTCTTTTTCTCTGTCTTCTTTCTTTTTTGAGGCCAAGGGCTGTTTCACCGCCGATGGGTGACTGGGGTTTTGTCAAGCTGCCCTTGGACAGCTTTTTTCCCGGCCACCATTTTTAACCGTAAATGTTTCTGTTTTTGGTGAAAATAAAGGTGTTTGATTAATTGATTGATTGATTGATTGATTGATTGATCGATTTGTTCTGCATTGTCTGTCCCGTTGTACAATTCTTCAGGCTGATTAGTACCGCTGTCGACTCATTCAGGTGGCCACTTGTCATTCAGAGCGGCATTATTTGCAGAACGTAAAGAAAAATGAAGTTTTCCGACAACCAGCCCCGCTATGATTTTCAGTTGAAGCTTTTAAAGCGCAGTTTTTTTTTACATATTTCGGCTGCGGTATACTACGAAAGTGACAGGCCCACGAAAGTGCGCCTGTCACGAGTGTTTGTACGCGCCGATCTCCAATAATCGGTGCTCTTTCGATCGTGAGCTTGACGGCGATAGGCGTTTCTGACTTGGCAGTGCGATCTTTTATCGATGTCGCTTGTCATTTCGCGTAGTCACATTTCATTGTTGCCTTTAAGTGTTTCACACATGACCGTTGATTTGGCCAGTAGCAACGAAAGTGTTGAACCGCTAAGCACATGGGTGAAGGCTCTATTCCTGGTATGGAAAAAGAAAAAAGAAAGTTAGGAGGGAGCATTACACAATACGATAGAAAGAAACAAAGAAAGAGAAAGAAAGAAAGGAGAAAAAAAAAAGAAAGAGAATGGTAGGTCAATCAAGCACACGTCGAGCTTCGCTTTTCCCCATTTTCCCGATAGGAGATGGGCTCCTAATTTTATTTTCTTTATTTGTTATCGCACTTATTATCTCGTCTAGGGGGGCCTTCGTCAGACGTCAGTGCAAATGTCGTGACGCAAAGGCTGAGGTGGGGCGCCGTCTATGGAAAGTTTACGGAGAGCAAGAGAAAAAAAACAACATTAGGTGGCCAGTTAATGAAGGTGGGAAAAAATTTTTTAAAATTTCTTTCGTAATTAAACGATCTAAAAGAAAACTGTCTTAACTGTTACCATGACATCAGGAAGACAACGCCACCGTCAACAGAGAAACACATCCCCCTTCGCCTTCGTTAGCCTCCGCAAGCGGCGCACTTCGCTTATGTTCCTGAGCGTGCTTCCTGTTTTGCTGGGCGGCGCATTTGAAGCTGCGACTTTGCGCACAACGCATTAGTTGATTAACCGTAGTGTCGCGCTATGTACAGTAGGGGCCCAAGCGGTACGTGCGAGTGTTACTTCGTAGCTCACTCGAAGCGCGCGCATATCGACAACAAGGTCGCGCACATTTGTGTTGGACAGTTTGCGCATCACGTAATCCTTTTACTCTTCGGAGACGCAATCGCCACCGCACGCTCTACTCAAAGAACTTGTTTATTTGCAGTGCCAAGCATGGTCAAGAGCACTTGAGTGATGTGGCCCTGTTTGTGACCTATCCCACGTAGTGTGTTCGTGTTATTCAAATGCGCAATAATGAAAATCGTTGCCAACGTTCCAGTGTTCTTCACTGCGGCAGAATGCTGACGTTTGGACCTTAGTAAATATTTATCAATTTCTATTTTAGAGCGGAGCTCTTGAGCTTCTCGTTATGCCGTGCAGAGCCTACTCAAAGGAATCTTCGTCGTCTTCTTGCTCTTGTTCATCTTCTGCTTCGCTCCCTGAGCGCGTGCGCCGCTTTTTCCGGCGTGGAATGCAATGACTCGGATGGGCGAGAGAACGGGTACACACAGAAAGAGAAAGAAAGAGATAGAAAGAAAGAGGAAGAGAGCAATATAGAGAGAAAAATTTTTAAGACAGACAGAAAAAGGCGCTCACAATCTTTCAATCGCGGAGCGCTGCTTGGACCTCAGACGAACAGGCCCAAGGGTACAGTGATCCGAATTTTATCGAGTCAAAATCGCAGCTTTATATCGAACGAGTGACCTCGATATTGAAACGTATGCATTGCTTGTGTATACGATAAAGTTTTTTTCACCCCCCAACGAACCTTCGAAACTGACGAGGGTTGTTGCCGATTCTACAGCGCAAGAATCTTTCTTAGAAGAACTTGTTGCTGGGCTAGCTGGTACATAACTTTCAGAAAAAAGACGCCTAAGCACCACCAGCCGAAAGAAGAGGCGCAAGAGAAGAGCGTTACTCGCAACTTATTTCACTCGTAGGAGAACAGCAGAAACTATACAAGCCACACCAGCCGACCTTATTCGCCCACCCCCCGACCGAGCAACAATGGGCTCTCCAGCAACGACAGACACATACAGACACGGGTCCTGGAACGAGCGGAAGCTGTCATCGAGAAGCACAGCCTGGCAGCTTACGTGGCTTAGCCTCCCTTACTCCTCACCCCTTCGATTGATAAAGTTGTTACTCGCTTACACATGCGCAAACTACACTTCATCACATAATCATCGAGCACTAACTTTCTATTCGAAACAATTTGTCGGCACATTTGCCTACACATTGCAATTCCTGTTCGTGTCAAGCGAGGTTTTCCAGTGTTTCCATTCTTGCCAAAAAGCTCAGATGCTCTGGCCCGGGAAATAATGGAAGCTTTTTGGATAAATAAAGTAAGACGAGTTGCGTAAGAGTGACAAGTGTGCGGATTCACGCAAGTATAAATTTGAATTTCGTACTTCTTTGCTGGATTAGGTATAAATTTGCATTGCCCTCGTATTTCATGGCTAATGTTGAGGCAGTGCTGTTTGCGCATGCGTGGTGCGGCTTATGTATTAGTGAGTAATAGCTGAGCGGCTCAGCGGGCCAGCGGACCCAGCGGAGGAGCGGAGGGGGCAGCGGAGCGCAAGACAAAAGGAAGAGTAATAGCTGAGCGATGCCCCTCTTGTTTCAGCGGAGAGCATTGTTGCGCCACCTGTTGAACAAGGTTGAAGTTACTGTCAATCGAGCAGAGGATTTGCTTGGAAAACGCTCGCCCGCTCGTCCGCTGCGCACGCTTCGCTGAGGAGACGAAATGAGCGTGCGAGCGGCCCGCTCCGTGAAAACGCTGGCAGTGCCAGCGTGTCGCGCATGCGCAGTTGGCGTCTCCGTTCGTTCGCTGGGCCCGCTGGCCCGCTGAGCCGCTCAGCTATTACTCTCTAGTATCTGCTGCGCTCCCTGAGAATAAGATCAGCTGTGAGTAACTCTCTTTTCTTGTGCCTCCGCTTTATGCGGCTGGTGCTTAGGCGGCTAGGCTTTTTCTCGAAATCCTTTCCTTCTCAAGTTACGATCGTAAAGAACGTGGTGGTATGCATTATGCAATGTTAGCCAGCACGAGCAATCACGTATAAGCGTACAATGAACCAACGCCTTCGGCTTGGTACTCAATTTACGCGATCGTCTGTACCTTGAGAACGTGCCTTATTTTCGACATCACCGTGTTCGATGTATTTCGAGAGTGCTGTTTTCTATACTGTCGCGAAAGTTTGACACGTCATGGCATGTCATGAGTCCTAGAAGGCAATCGTATTGGTTGCACGAGCAGAGCAACAGCCGATTCGGAAGCCGTACGAACTCACTACAACAAATAAGCTTGTTCTTCGTCCACTGTGGTGCGAATGAGTGTCACGTCAACTTTCTATTGCGCGAGTTATTTCTTGAGCTGACTTCACTTAAATGGCTGATTAGGCGAGTTGGTGATTCATGATACTCGAAACACGAGCGCCTATCTTAAACTGGAACCAAGGTGGAAAAGTACATAAGCCAGCGAAGGTATCTTGTCTGGCAAGCTCGCGATATGCGCACTACTCGATTTACACAAACTCATCGATCCATGTCGCAACGCTTGGCTCAAAGCAAGAAAATACTGCGAACGCTGCTGTTCGTGGTTGTGCTCGTACTCGTCATCCTAAGTCCCTGTTTAAGTTAGGCGCTCGTATTTCAAGTACCAAACTTCACTGCAGGCTGTAAACGCCGTTATCAAATTTCATATCTTAGTTCTCGGCCGCATTCCGCGCTGTTTTCTTTCAAGAGGTCCGCACAAGTTCACTCATGACAAGGTCGATAACTTAATTTGACACCAGCTGAGATGACACTCGGATTAACCGTCGTACTAAATGAAGTTAACGTTTCTAGCCCTCTTCCGTAGCAGTTGCTCTCATATCTTCTAGTATAATATTGTACTGGCGTAGTATAACCTCGAAATCTTCATTTTTTTATTGCTATCAACGATAATAATCACCTGCTTTGCCCACACATCACTCTGGCGCGAAATAGACCACGTCCCTCGTTCTTGCAGCGTGCGAACAATTCGAAAGAAGATGAGATGTGTCCCAAACCGGCAGCGCCTGTACCTGGTCGTACATCAAAGCGTTCCTTGTGAGTGTGACAGTGGAGATTGCCTGCTTCGCGTGAGTGGCATACACAATCGGCCGTATAGATCGGTGCCGCGTGATCTGTGCCTTGTATCCGACTGCGCCACCGCAGCGATTCAATCTCAGCCGCGCCAAAACACCGTGCAAACGCGGACGCCACATGCCGCTCTTCCATTTGTGCAGGAGTGGGCGTGTGGTCAACTCTTGGGCGGACGGTACAATGGAGGTATTATAAGTTGTAACACGCGTAAAATTAGGTAGTAGAATGGAAAGTTGGGCAAGTTGGAAAGCTTTCATGATATATGCAGCGCTAAAAACGAAGACGAAGGAACAATAGTGCACAGGACGAGCGCTGTCTCGCAACTGAAAGATTTATTTCGTAGAACCGAAACGGGAAAACACTGCCTGTCACAGCGGGCATGCGCAAAGCAAGAAAGTAAAGCAAACCATTTCTTTTTCCCTTATTCTCCTTCTCCCACGTGCGCACCTTTTGATATTCAAACATGTCACTTGAGATTGCACGAGCCAAGTAGATAAGCAAACTCTTTGTCCGTCAAGAAAATAGACGGCTGGCTCACGCATGCGTCCCCCATTCTCTTAATCTGAAAGGCTTCGATTACTTCACGGGTTTCTTTGCTACTGTGCCTAGAAAGCACCTCCGCATCTACGAACACCGGTGAGCAGCCACACGTGTTACAATGCGATGCTAGATGGGATGCGTTAGGATTCCTCAAAGACTGATTATGTTCCTTTAAGCGTACATTAATACACCTGCCGCTTTGTCCCACGTACGATTTGCCGCATGTAAGGGGGATTTGGTACACAATTCCGCGCTTACAAGGTACATAAGTGGACACATGGTTAATTTCACATTCATCACATTTCTTTTCACTCCCCCTCCAATCTTTTGTGAACAAGCGGGCCGATTCTCGATAGCTTTTCTGGAGCAGAAAACACCGTGCTTATACCATATCTTTTTCCAACATTGCTCAAGCCGTGGGAAAGTTTATGTACATATGGCAAAACTGATACCCTATCATATTTTTTCTTTTTTCCGCTGGCGTCGGGACGATTTTGATTTTTGATCCATTTCAACAGCCTCTCACTGCAGCTAGCCAGAAAAACCCCCGGGAAACCTGCATTTTCAAGCCGCTGAATCTGTGAGTAGAAACTACTCTCGAAGCTATGCACACAAGACTTTGTAATGGCAGACCTCAGGGCAGAGAATGCAATTCCGTTTTTGACAACTTTCGAGTGCCTTGAAGAAAATGGAAGGAGAGGTTTCTGTGACCTAGGGAGGTAACACCAACAAACATGGTTCACTTCAAAAGAAAGGCACAGGTCTAAGAACTGCAACTTGTTGTCCCTAATCAACTCTAGTGTAAACTTGAGGCCGAGTCCACATTCTCGAAATACCTTCAAGACATCAGTCGCCTTTCTACTATAGTTATCACATGAGAAAAAAACAAGGTAGTCGTCAACATATCGAAAAACTGAACACGCCAGATCCTTTAGGTCACATTGTAGTTTTCTATCGACACGGCTCAAATACAGATCACTTAAGACCGGGGCCACCCGCGAGCCAATGCATACACCCGCTTTTTTGTACAAAAAACTTGTTGTCCCACTTCACAAAGGTGTTATTGAGGTAAAACAGAAGCAACTCTAGAAACGACTCCAGAAGCATCCCACTGCACTGCGTGAACTTAAACTCATCGTTATACTGTGTGACCGATTCTTTTGCACTGCGCATTAGTTCGGCTTGTTCAAGGGAATAAAATCAATCCTCAACATCTACACTAATTGTGTAGATGTTGAGCACGGCTTGAGCAATGTTGGAAAAAGATATGGTATAAGCACGGTGTTTTCTGCTCCAGAAAAGCTATCGAGAATCGGCCCGCTTGTTCACAAAAGATTGGAGGAGTGAAAAGAAAAGTGATGAATGTGAAATTAACCATGTGTCCACTTATGTACCTTGTAAGCGCGGAATTGTGTACCAAATCCCCCTTACGTGCGGCAAATCGTACGTGGGACAAAGCGGCAGGTGTATTAATGTACGCTTAAAGGAACATAATCAGTCTTTGAGGAATCCTAACGCATCCCATCTAGCATCGCATTGTAACACGTGTGGCTGCTCACCGGTGTTCGTAGATGCGGAGGTGCTTTCTAGGCACAGTAGCAAAGAAACCCGTGAAGTAATCGAAGCCTTTCAGATTAAGAGAATGGGGGACGCATGCGTAAGCCAGCCGTCTATTTTCTTGACGGACAAAGAGTTTGCTTATCTACTTGGCTCGTGCAATCTCAAGTGACATGTTTGAATATCAAAAGGTGCGCACGTGGGAGAAGGAGAATAAGGAAAAAAGAAATGGTTTGTTTTACTTTCTTGCTTTGCGCATGCCCGCTATACCATGCAGTGTTTTCCCGTTTCGTTTTACGAAATAAATCTTTCAGTTGCGAGACAGCGCTCGTCCTGTGCACTATTGTTCCTTCGTCTTCGTTTTTAGCGCTGCATATATCATAAAATTAGGTAAACGTGGTTGTTGTGGGCAAATTGGTGTTGGCTGTAGCGTGATACTTTGAAGTGTATGTTTCAGATACGCTTTCTACTTTTTTGACTTTGGCTTATGTGCCCCCCCCCCCCCCCCCCGTAAAAAAAAAAAGAAAAAAAGAAAAGAAATATCTATTTTTTGTTGCACTGAATCTGAGCAAATGTATGGGTGGAGGGACCCTAGTCCCTCCAACCTAGAAAATTTTCTTTTTGTATAAATAAACTGAATGAATGAATGAATGAATGAATGAATGAAAATAGAACGTGGCAAGTGTAAATGTAAACAATGCAAATGTGGTCCCACCGGTGGCGAGTTGTTTTTCGTCCATGTTTTCGCCATAATACACTTTTAATTAAAAACTACAAATGAAGGATGTAACATAATTTGTTTGTCAACGGTTTTATTTAAATGAGGCGCCCCTCGGAAGCCGTTAGTAATTAAACAGCTGTCATTTATCGCAACGCATGCCGTGTGCCGTCATAGACAGAACTGAAACATTGATTGTGACTTCAGTTGCTGTGCCAAGAAAATGCTTACTTGAAAAACAAAAAAAAAATCGAATTCTAGTGGTCTTCATACCGTTAGCGTAATTTGGACTTCGAGACCGGGCTTGCGCTGAGCATTTGCCATGCCCTCCCGTTACTGTATTACAGCTGGCTCAGCGGAGCGCAGACCGGCGAAAACGGAACTTTTGGACCAGACGCGCTTTTCTGTTCTCGTCTTAGCAGTCCTCTTTTCCATGAATCATACTGAAATGCACAAGTTGTGTCTTATTTATTCTTGCAGTACATTGCATTGTTCTCTTTTATCGTGGGCAGTATAAGTACTAGTGATGATACTCAATGAGGGCATCCTACGTCATCAGGATATGGTACCAGAATGTGCCACTGGTGGCGCGAATCGTGTCCTACAATTAGCCTGATTTCTCGATTAGCAAAGCGCTGATGTGCATAATTTTGACCTTTTTGGACATTCTCAAGCACAGACCTTTCACTGTGACATAAATTATTTGCCGTTAGTGATCCTGAACCGTACAACGTAAAGGAGCGTTCCGAGCGTCCCGAAACAGCCTTTTTAGAGCGAAGCCCTTAGGCGCCCGTACGTTCAGCGGCGTTGCCGTTGCAGTCGGTGACGTAACCGATACAGCGAACACGGACGAAAGAGAGCGAACGCGGAGTCTTTCGTTATCACGATCCACTGGCCTCTGACATAGGCGTGTGCAGGGTTCCCCTTCAGGGGGGGGGGGGCGAAGGTTCGTCGCAGCGCCCCCCTCCCTATAATATCAAAGTATGGGGCTGACTTTGCGCCCCCCCTCCCCCCCCCCCTCCCCCCCGTCGCAGCGCCCCCCCCTCCATAATATGTCAATGTATGGGGCTGGCCTTGCGCCCCCCCCCTCTCGCCCCCCCGTGCGCACGCTTATGGCCCTCTGACCTCGCTTCTTCCTCCGTCACGCGCTGTGGCCCTTCGGTCGGAGATCGTATGCATGCTGGGCTGGCACGTGCACTGCGGCTGGCTTCGCTTGTCGCGACGGGGCTGTCGGCGTTTCGATTGGTTCGCGACGCCTGCAATGCACAGAGTGGTTTGCGCAACACTCGAGCGCTGCAAGTTTGTGTAGCAATATGTAACGAATGTTACATTGCTACAACTGCGTATAGCCAAAACTTGAAACACAGTTGGCGTTGCCCCAACATGAAGCTGCGCTGAGAATTCGCATTAGGCGGTATTGTAATCGTCGGTGAATTCTTTTTTGTAATAGTATAAAAATCGATGGTAACCGAACAGGAGGAAAGATTATGGGCGAGATCACTAAAGCATAGCTCTTGAAACGCCCGAAAAAGACCACTCAATTCAACATCTGCGAATGCTGCTAAGCCAAAACGCGGGGCCCCACGTTGCAGCCTTTCACGTCAAATATATAAAGCGACGTCCAATAGAAAGATGTGGCTCCTGCTCACAGAAAATATGAGGCATTTGCAAACGTAGAGGCACACGCACTTAAAAAAGTGTGCTGAATGTCGCAATCGCCATATTTTATGCATTGACTCGCATTTGGCTCACGCATGTATGACCCACGAAGTCGGTGAAAAGTGGTTCGCTATGGTTCGCTAAGTGCTATATGTTATCGATTTATACGCAGCGCTTCCTCAAGAGTGCAGACTTGATCGTGCAGTTTGAGAGAGAGAAAAAAAAAAAGGTTCCTTTATTCGCTCTATGCCATGTTGGCGGTAAAGAAGAGGATATCGAAGCAAAAGCTGCCGTTCTTTTTCGCGCAAAAAAAAAAAAAAAAAAAAAAAAAAAAAAAAAAGAAGAAAAAGCAATGAAATTGCTATGCAGCAGTCGGATGCGAGCGAATTACTCGGGCATGGTAAACATTCCATAAATATATTAATGGGAACTATATTGTGTCTAACAAAGAAAAAAAACTAGCCCTTAAATTTGCACTTCTTTCCTTCCTTCCATAAATATGTAGCACCATCTCGACCTAAAGAACCGGAGTTCGTTCTGAGGCCGCAATTTATGATGGATGATCTGTCATCATACTTCGCCGAATGAGGGAAATTTCATGTTGTACGTATATATAACGTTCATATAAACGTTCATATAAAACCTTTGTCAGGTCAGTCCTGGAGTGTGTTTCTGAGTCCACCGGTGGGGGGCGTTTGTGTTACGTGACGATAAAAGTGCATTTCGTTGTTAAAATAAATCAGTTGTGAGTTTGCGCCCGTGTTGTCTGCCTCTTTCCTTGTGTCCGTGTACGTTTTGCGCAAAAGAAGTCATGAATGAGTACCAACTCGCCCAACTTTCAGTACGGTCCCACACTCCCCACAGCGCATTCGCGTCCCCTCCCCTATGCTCTCGTACGCTCACCCCCCTTCCTCTACTCTTGGAATCATCTTGGAATACTCTACGGAGCGGCTCCGGCGTCCCACATACCCACAGCGTATGCGCGTCCTCTCCCCCCTCTCTCCTCTAGGAATCCTCTACTCTACGGAGCGGCTCCGGCGTCCCACATCCCCATAGCGCATGCGCGTCCTCTTCCCTCTCTCCTCTAGAAATCCTCTACTCTACGGAGCGGCTCCCGCGTCCCACACCCCCACAGCGCATGCACGTACCCTGCCCCTCTCTCTCCTCTCCTACGCTCCCCCCCCCGTCCTTTCCTCTAGGAATCCTCTACGGAGCGGCGCGCACGACAGGTGGGGTGACAGCTGCATACTCCGCTGTGGGCACCACGGTAGTTCCGCGGTATGAAAATGACGGAGCGCGCGCGCCTCATTCTCTCTCCTGTGCAGCGTCCCGATGAGGGCAAGTCCTTCCCGCGTCCCACACCACCACAGCGCATGCGCGTCCCCTCCACCTCTCTCCTCTCCTGTGCTCACCCCCCTTTCTCTCCCCTAGGAATCCTGTACTCTACGGAGCGGTTCCCGCGTCCCACACCACCACAGCGCATGCGCGTCCCCTCTCTCGCTTCTGCTACGGTTCCCCCCGTTCTCTCCTCTAGGAATCCTCTACGGAGCGACGCGCATGACAGGTGGTGCGACAGCTGCATACTCCGCTGGGAGCACCACGGTAGTTCCGCGGTATGAAAATGACGGAGCGCGCGCGCCTCATTCTCTCTCCTGTGCAGCGCCGCGATGAGCGCCCGCACCGCTGCCGTGAAATGAGAGCGGCGACGTTCCTCCCGCTCAAGCTAATTATCTCCCCGATGCTTCGCATGCACACATGGCTCCCTTTAGCGGGAGATGGGGAATTTTTTTTTTTTGCTGTTTGTATTTAAGACATCATACCATGAGCCTTTTCCTTTGCGCCTGTTACTGAAACATTGTACCCATCTTATGCTTGAGTGAATATTGTTGAAACCCCTCTGCGTACCATGCTTATATTGAAGCAATTTGTTTTAGTTCGAAACTTCACGTTCTAAAATAACAATCTGTAACTAATAGCCATATTTTGAAAGTCATTTTATGTATATACCTTTGCAGTTGTTGTCAAACAACGAATCTTCTCTAACTCTCTTGATGTCATATGTGCGTAACAGTATGAGTATGTATGTGTATATATAAGTATGTATGTGTAATCTGTTTACTTATTACTTTTTCATTTTTTTGTCCTTCCTGTTATAGTCTCTCAAGGGACTGACAGTGTATGTAAATAAATAAATAAATAATATATTTTTCAAGTTCACAATGTGCGATGCAAATAAAATCGCAAAACAATCCCAACCACATTTTCTCCATCGTTACGCGGGTAATTTCTTAGCAACAACCCTGGAATGGTGTGAACTCCGTTGGATGATTTATTTGTATGGGAGTGCAAATATTGAAAATTTCACACAATAATCCAGCTTTCCTTATTCGAAGGATGTTCGAATCGCGAAACGCATATTTGGATTTTCCTTAATATTGGGGCACAGCTTAACACGCCGGGAAAAAGACTGAATATGCGGTCAAATTTGAACGTTCAAACGGGTGACGACACATAACAAAGGTGTCGTCATTAGAAATTTGAAATTTAGACAGGTGACGACACCAAAATAAGAATGTTACACAGTCTTTATGTTTAAAGCAGAACCTCGCTAACACTTACCCGTTAGCTTACGTTATTGTACTTCGCGGTTACAGGCATACTACTGTTGCGCACATATTTGCGCTGCACTCCCGGCAATGCTCTTCGTTTTAATGTAATCACTCAGAAACACGCATGATGCGCGCATGACATTCGTGCTGTCTCAGCCTGTCCGCTACTCCCACGCGACAGGGGCGGTTACGTTTTTACCGAGCTCTATTCCGCAGGTGTCTTACACACTCTATGCTGTTCTTTCGCGTTCTATGAACAGACGAAATGATGTAGCCGTCAATATTGTTACATAAAGTGTTTAGACCGGCAAAAGAAATAGCAACGGGCCAGCGTCACATCGCATATGAGATAGGGTCTTGTTCACTTCCGGACGTGATTTTTCGACCCCTAAAAAGTGCTTACTTTGTCAATTCGTCAAGCATTTTATCTGCCTGATATTGTTTAATGTGTGCATCGCCAAAACCATCTTCAGTGTACTGCAAACTAATGATATGCGCTGTTATTAGTTTTTAAAAAAAAAGTGATGAAAGCTATTCTTACTTCTCATTGTTATTGTTACTTCGGAGCTATTGCGACTGTTACTTGCTATTGTTACTTCTTTGCCTTTGTTATTGCTGTTATGGTGTGCTATTTTTATTACTATTGCGAACATTGCTACCGTTACTCATTTTTCAAACTTTAACGATGCACACCTGCCGAGGACGGGAAAGGCTAAGGTTGCGCGACGAAATTAAGAAATTTGCAGACTTAAAGTATAATCAGGACAGTGTGGGCTTCCAGATTATTGGGAGAGGCGTTTCCCCTGTAGTGGGCATATGACGATAATAATGATGGCTCATGATAATGACGACATATTCCGTGTTAGATTCAATATTCGAAGCGAGTTTTTTGCCTAATTTATACTGGAAATATATTCGAATATTTCAATATTCGCAGACCTATTAGAAGTGACCGAACTGTCCCTGCAACGACCGCTGAGACTCTTCTGTAAAAATATATAAGCGTAGTATATGCCAACGATTGATGGTAATAGACGATGTTTTCATTATATGTACGAATGATGGTAATAGACGATGTTCACAATATATGTACATTTGAATGGACCGAATTCTATTACAGGTAGACGTCTGCTGGTCCTGTTTGTTTTCAGCAGTGAAGCTAGCTGTTAAAGCTGGAGGTAAAACATATGACCGGAAAGAACTAGATACCATCGTAAACGGGTATGTGCCACAGAAATTGGGTAAATACCGCTACACACAACTTCCACTAAAAATGAAGAAGGCAACAGTTAGCCAAAAAAAAAAAAGAACTTGGACCATCTCCCCGAAGGGAACCCTGATGGGATGCGAAGCAGCAGCGATGCGCACGGCGTTGACCCGGTTGAAATGGGCGTCACCGCAGATAAACGAGCCGAAAGAGTGTTTCCACTCGACGTGCGGTCGAGCGTTGCGGGCGGTGGAGAGGGTGAAGCGAGAGAGAAGTGACACGTTCAGAGGTGTTGCGAGCGGGCGGAGCAGCCGGCAGCTGCGGGCGCTGCCGCGAGCATGCTGCGGGTGAGGGAGAGAGTGACGTCAGCGCGCACCCGCGAGGGAAACGTGTGAGGGGAGCGTGACGTCAACGCGCAGCTGTGGCGTGACCTACCTGGCAACGCTCCAACACCTACGGCGAGGGGAACGCGTTTCGGCGCATTCGTACGGACGCACGTAA
The DNA here is from genome assembly GCA_030522465.1 of Rhipicephalus appendiculatus. Lineage (NCBI taxonomy): Eukaryota > Metazoa > Arthropoda > Arachnida > Ixodida > Ixodidae > Rhipicephalus > Rhipicephalus appendiculatus. The sequence goes on from JALIZH010011397.1 coordinate 47,734, forward strand.
CGTACGGCGTTACACACGTGAGTAAAAGAGCTGCTTCGCATCTAAAATTGTCTGCGAAGCGATGGAGGCGAGCCGAAGAGCCCGAGTATACGTACAACGAGAGAATACCAGGGAACGTGAAAGACAACGGCGGCTGCGAGAAGACACCGAAGCGATGGACGGCCTTCACCAACGACGACGTGGCCGTATATATCAGAGGTGCGAACGCTCCTCTGATATATAGTTTCTGTCTCTTGAGTTTGGACATACGTGTCTTGTCTGTGACTGTTTGTGGTTAAACTCGAACATCTCTGCGCTGAGAATCAATCTAGAAACAACCTAGGATCCCCTAGCTATAGCCTAGCAACAACCTAGAAGCAAACTAGAAAGAGCCTAGCATCACCTAGGTAAAACCTAGCACCAACCTTGAAGCAACCAGATTAGACTTCAGAGTCGTCAGTTACGCTGTTTCATGCCTTGCATGGCTTAGTGCGAGCTTCGCCTTTTCTTTTTTTTTACCTGCACCCCCTTTCTTCCTGGCTGTTAAAGAGACACTAAGAAGAAAAAAAAAATATGATTTTTGTCGCATTAGTAAATTACTCTTTCATGATACCGAAAACACCGCGATTTCTGCTAAAAGACGCTTGGACAGTGAGTAAACACGTAGAAAGAAAATGCAGGTGGCGCCGCCACCTTTTTGTTCCCGCACCAGTCACCGTGACGTCATAGATCTTGACGTCGTCAACTAAGGCCTACTTTGCTCCTAATCGGTAAAAACCAAGTATATTGTCTTCCGAGGCGGCCAGAAACTTGACATCCACCTCTCAGGATATGTGGTTGGGCCAACGTCACCAAAGTACGAAAGGAATACTTTGAAATCCCTGCCGTCACTATCGGAGTTCCGGCGGGAAATTTAAAAGGGAAATTTTTGTCGTTGATTTTCTTATCTGTTAAAGGGACCCTGCAACACTTTTTCGGCAAGGTCGGAAAGCGCAGCCGATCGGTAGTCGAGGCTCCCGAGAACACGCGAGCCAAACATTATAGCGCAGCACGCGGCCTAGAATTTAAAATTAATTTTTCAAAGTCGGCTAGAAATCGCTTCCTATTTTTTTTTCACAAATGATGCCATATACCTCACTGACCACGACACACACCCAAATTTATGGCTATTGGCTGATTTCAGCATCGTGAGCAGCACAGTTACCGACTCCGCACGCACGCTCGCGATCACACTGAAAGTAAGCCACGCATTCGAAGAAAAACTAGCAGTTGTTCCTTGTACGAATACGTACAACCGATGAGCGAAGCTCCTTAGAAATGGGACGCAAACGACTATGCGCCTGATCTCGCTGCTGGCTTTCATGAAGGCGGTAGGGTGGAGAGCGGGTGGGGAGAGCGTCTGCTGCTTTCGGTGGCGGGAATGACTGAGCGAGTGAGGGTGCGGCGCGCGCAGCGCAGGGAGAGGGAGACATGTGGGAGAGGAGTGTGAGCGGTGATGCGGCGGGGAGCTTCGACGGTGGCGACGGAACGCCGCGCGCGGCGTTTCATTGACTAGAGATGTTCTGTGAGCAGCCCTAAGAAATCTCAAGTGGGAATTTTACTGTCGTTTATTAACACGAAGTGTTTTTTTGCGCCGCGCGCCTTGTTTGCGCCGCACGCGCGGAGAGCGTCTGCTGCGCTCGGTGGCGGGAACGCGCGTTCGCCGGTTTGAGGGCAGAGGGCAGAGACGAAGAAAAAGGGAGACAGGTGGGAGAGGGGTGCGAGTGCTGATGCGGCGGGGAGCTTCGACGGCGCCGGCGGGCTGCGGACCTAAGGAGCTTCGCTCCTAAAAATAAGGTGCTCAAGGTCACGACGCGCGCGTAACGTAACTTCTTTCCCCCGAGCCATTCCTCCTTGCTTAGTTTCCAGCGCACTCGTCGAGACGAGAGAAGAGGGAAAGCAATCAAAGCGTGGGACAATTCTCTGCAACTCCGCTTCTACTTGACGGATTCTAAAGATCGACATGCCGATTCCTGAGGCAATAAAGTCCTTTAATGAAGCCATTCGATGGTTACTTGGAAAAACGTTGGAGGGCACCTTTAATAAACCTATGGTGGGGGTATTAGCAACACTAGAGTTTCCAAAGCACAATTCATCCGTCTAACCTAATTTATTGTTTCACTTTAGTGTCATTTTAACGTAGCGCCTCTTTCTCGCTCACTCGTTCGCTGCGCACTTCTTAATATCCTGTAGACGCTATTGTTCAGGTCGTCATAAAATATAATGAGCGATCGCCTTGTGTTTCTTCTTCTAATGGAAAATTGGTATGCAAAAGCTGAGGTTTAAAGCAAAGCGTCTCTTTGCGAGGAGAAACTCCGTCAGTCGTGCAAAAGAACTATCATCATCACGAGCGCAATCACTCGGACGGCACACGCTCTCTTAGTCCTCTTCTTCTTCGTCTTCTGCTTGGCCCTAAGAACAAGTGCGCCAATTTGCGCAGCGTGGGATTCAATAACTCGAATGGGGAAGAGAAGGATTGCAAAGAGAGAGGAAGAAATAAAGAAATAGGGAGAGAGAGAGAAAGACAGAGATAGAAACAAAGGATAGAGAGAGAAATAGATAGACGAAAAGGATATAAGAACAAAAATATAGAACGACATTTGAAAGAAATAGATAGAAACTGACCATATGAACTGACGCAAAAAAGAGATAGAAAATACAGATAGGAAGACAGAAAGAGAGAAATATAGAGACACGAAGAACGAGAGAAAGATAAAGATAGAGAGAGAAAAGCTAGAAAGAAACAAGAAGCGGGAAATAGAGAGAGAGATAGAGATAGAGAGAGAGAGAAAAGGGAGGAAAGATAGAAAGAAAAAGAAGTATATGGCGACAGAAAGATATAAATAGAAAGAAACAGTGATAAAAACAGGTAGAAAAAACAAAGGAAAATGGAAGGAGAGAAAAAAATAGAAAAATAAATAGAAACAAGGAAGGCCGCCCAGCTTGGAACCACTAGTGAGAAGCTGCCTTAATTGTTTGTTTCTTTTTCTGTCTCCTACGCTAGAAGTGGCGCAGTTCTAGTTTTTGAATACTTCTTGAAAGCACCTAGGTTGGCCCCTCCAATATTTGCCCTGACCTTTGCGATTCTTCGCGGGCACAACGCGCTGTTTACTCAACTGAAGGGACAATACAGACGACACATGCGCCGTTAATTTAGTGGACGCCGGCGGGTTAGCGCTGAGAGCGCCGGAGCTAGTCCGTGAAAGTTATGTCCCATTGTTTTATGCTTCACGATGATAGCAGAGCGTGCGTCGACGGCAACGTAGTAGCAGCTCCAAGTTCCATAAATGTTATTATTTATGACATGCCACAAGCTGTGCAGCTGCGTTGCACGCGAACGTTTAGGAAGCGTGGTTGTTCAGCGAGCACAGCGTGCTGCTTCAAACACGCACGTTCATTTCAGTGCAAAAATGTTCGCGTGCTACACAGTATATTTCCAGTGTGTGTGCATTAAAGGGACACTAAAAAGAAAAACGATTTTTTAGGGGCGAAGCTCCTTATAGCGAGGCCTGGTTGGTTGTCGATCGTCGATCCATCCTCTGTACCCCGTAGTGTTCCCTTATCGTACAATAGAGGGCGCTGTCCCATAGAGATGCGTACAATATGGCGGTTGGGTGAAGGTACGATAGGTGGCGTTGGCGGTGCAGCTGCTCTCCGATTGGCTGCTGCGCGGGCTGCGCGGGGGTTGCGCCGGGCGGAGAGCGCCCGCTATCTCTCATTCCCCGGATCGTCAACGTACGAGTGCGCTTGCCGGATCGTGCTGCTTGGCGGACCATGGACGACGAGGAGCGCCAGATGCGGAAGGCCACTGCGGCTCGTGCTCGTCGGCAGGATCCCGAGGTGCGAGCTCGAGAGGCCGCCGCTACGCGAGCGCGGCGCCAGGCGGATCTCACACAAACTATCGCTTTGATTACTGCTGGCCGAAACCACTGAAGATTTCACGGTGTAACCATGATTGCTTCACGAACTTCGCCCCAACTCTTCATCATTCCCCCCGTGGATATGCTGTGATTTTTTTCCTATTAGTCAATTACTTTTCGACAATACGAAAATAACCACGCTTCCCACAAGACGCTTGGTAAGCGAGAAAAAGCGCAAAAAAGGAAAACGGGCGGCGACGCCACCGTGAAATTCCCGCACTAATCACCGTGACGTCATAGATTTTGACGACCTCTGCTAGGTCCTACGCAGCTCCTATTCAGCATATGTTAAGTACGTTGTTGACAATGTTTCATCAGAGGACGTTTTCTCAGAAGACAATGTTTTTTGTTTAACAAAGAAAGGACTCCCTCAAACTATCCCCCCTTCTTTCATAGTTTCCACTCGTGCTAAATGATGGCGATTTCGATGCAACAGGAGCAGGAAAAAAAAAGTCTCGCTACTTTGATGTTAGCTAATCTTTGCATAATGCACAGTGCACAGTAATTGATGATGATACAACGTTTATTAATTAAAAAAAAACAGAAAAAAAAGAAAGAAATGGGAGGGGCAAATGTCAAGGGTGGTCTCCCCATTCCAGGACACCAGTGGCCGCCGCTGCTCGCCCGGCTTGATCCAGGAGACCCCTTGGGGTCTTCAGGTCTGTGCGGGCGAGGACGGCCTCCCAAGGCTCCCCCAGCATCGTGAGTATCAGAGGCGACTGTGCCTCCATAGGTTTGCTCGGACATTCCCAAGTGACGTGTTACAACGTCGGTCTCGACTCGCACCACGGACATTGGTTCACATAGACATTGGGGTTTATGTGATGCAACCTTTCCAAATGTGGATAGGTGTTAACCTGAATTTGTCTAAGGCGGCGAGCTTCGTCGACTTTAAGTGATTTGTGCGGTGGGGCATACCGCTGTCTTGCTTTACGTTGATGCTCCAGTATATCGCGTGCAGTGTGAGGGTCGTACTGTTCATCGTCGTCGTTCTTCGCTCGGTTGCTCAAATCACGAGCGAAAGTGTGCGCCAGCTCATTACCCGAGATACCCTCGTGGCCTGGGCACCAGATTATAGCATGGTCCTGTGTCAGCTTGTCACCGAGTATTCTCAAGGCGACATTAGGTAGTCCACCACATAGAAACATTCTACAGGCCTCCTGCGAATCAGATAGGACTAGCGCGGAGGTATTCTCTGACTCTTTAGTTCGAATAGCTAGCGCAATAGCCGCTGCTTCCGCCGTTGCGGTACAGGTCGTTTTAATTGACGCTGCAACCGTTTTAACGGTATGTGGAAGTGGTTGAACTGCTACTATGACGCAGCTTTGGCTTGATTTGGCGGCATCAGTGTAGACGACCTCGTGACTTTGGCCAAACTGTTTTTGAAGCTGTCGAGCTCTAGCCTGTCTTCTCGCACTATGGTAAAATTTGCTCATGTTTCGCGGAATGGGGCAGACGGTTATGTGTTGGCGTATTTCCCTAGCCATAGTGGTAATGTTCTCACGGCAGTATTGTGGTCTAGTAGGGTATCCCAAGCGAATGAGGGTCTCTCTGCCTGCCTTTGTCAGGCATAGTCGTTCCTTCTGCGAAAGTAGCGTTGCTGCCGCAAGCTCTTCGAAAGTGTTGTACACACCAAGCGCTTCCACTTTGTCATTTGATGCATTAAGCGGTATACCTAAGGCAGCTTTGTATGCTCCCCGTATGATCAAGTCAATCTCTTTAATTTCCGTTGGAGTGAGCTCCTGATACGGTAGTCCATATGTGACTCTACTAAGGATGAAGGCTTGTACCAAGCGTAAAGTTTCCCCTTCGTTTAGCCCTTTGCCCTTCCTTGTGATTCTATGGATCATTCGAGCTATGTTTTTCATTGTGCATTTAAGGATTTTAATTGTATAGCTTGCTCTTTTGTTGCTTTGCAGCCATAAGCCTAATATTCTCATCGTTTGTCTCTCCGGCAGCGTTCGATCCCCTATCGTTAGTTGTATGGCAGGTTTGTTTCTATAATTTCTGCCATGGACGCGGATAAACTCTGATTTATCTGGTGCACATGCCATGCCATTCCCTTCGGCAAACTCCTGTACTGTGTTGATCGCTTCTTGTAATATTTGCTCCTTCCGTCCCAGTGAACCTTCATTGACCCACAGAGTGATTCCATCTGCATATAGCGCGAATTGGAGGTCAGGGATTCGCTCCAGCTGCTTTGCTAGCCGATTCATTGCTATATTAAACAGGAGCGGGGAAAGGACTGCCCCTTGTGGCGTGCCTTTATTTGGCATTGGAAATTTTTGTGAGCGTATGTTCTCAATACCAATGGTTGCGGTGCGGTTGGAAAGAAATGATTTGATATAGTGAAATGTTCGAGCACCGCAATTCAACGATTGCAGTTCTTCCATTATAAGTCTATGAGAGATTGTATCGAATGCCTGCCTCAAATCCAGCGCTGCGACCACGTTCTCGCCTCCAGTAGTTACATTCTGAAGCACTTCATCCTTTATACGAAGGAATATATCCTGCGTAGATAAATGCTGTCTGAATCCATATAAGTTGTGTGACAAGTAGTTCTCTTGTTCTATATAAGCGGAAAGCCTGGTGTGCACAACCGTCTCAAAGAGTTTGCCTAGGCATGATGTCAGCGATATTGGCGGAAGGTTGTGGAGCGTTTTATCCTTTCCAGGTTTTGGAATAAGGACTATGTTGGCCTCCTTCCATAGGCTAGGGATTTCTCCCCCATTCCAGACTTTTTCATTAAAGTACTGTGTAATTTTCCTAAGTTGCTGATCGCTCATGTTCCTCAACATTGCATTAGTTATGCCATCTTCTCCCGGAGCCGAATGCCTTTTACGCGACATTGCGGCCGCGAAGACTTCTTGCTCACTTATAGGGGCATCTAGCTCGTGATTTTCCAAGCCTTTATAATCGAGGTCTTGTATAGTTTCCCCCACCGCTGCCAATGTACTTGTCCCGAAGGATTCGCAACAAGGCATCATCATCCCCTTTGAATTCTCCAGCTAAAGTTCGCAACGTTCTAGTGGTTGTAGTTTTCGTGTTCATGGGGTCTAGCATACTTTTCAATATTGCCCACGTTTTAGTTGTAGAAAGCGTTCCCCTCAATGAATCGCAGAAGTTGACCCCGTTGCTAGCCTGAAGCTCTCGGGCATATTCATTCGCTTTTACTGACAGTTCTGCCATTTTGGCTTTTAGCTTTCTATTCAATCTCTGTCTTTTCCACCTTTTAATTATGCTACGCCGGCCTTCCCACAAGTGCATGAGGTGGGGGTCCACTGCTGGAGTTCGTTCATTAATATTGATGCGCTTGGTGTGTAAGCTGTACGCCTGCTTCGTATCTGCCACCCAGTCTTCTAGCGTTTCTAGCGGATGCTCTGCCACTGGATACCGCCTATAGGCCTCCCAATCTGTTATTTTAGCAACACCATAGGATCTTTTTAGCTTCGGCGTGGAAGTAGAAAAACTGATTATGAAGTGATCACTCCCCATATTTTCATCAAGATTTTTCCAGGACCCTTTATTAATATTGTACGTAAAGGTGAGATCTGGATATGTGTCCATGCAAACACTGTTACCTAGTCTAGTTGCAGCCTGGGGCATGGTCTCCAGTTGCAGCTCGTATCTCTCTATTGCCTTCAGTAAATCTGCGCCTTTCTTCGTGTCTTACCGGTATCCCCAACAAGTATGGGGGGCATTGAAGTCGCCTGCGAAGACTAATCTGTCCTTACGTCCCATGTGCCCAAGAGCCCACTCGAGCATCTCGAGAAAGTTGATTTGGCGTTCTTTCGGCGGGCTGTAAATATTAAGGATAAACGTTTTGGCTTTACCCCTTTTAGTGGTGTGGAGCTCAATCAGTTGATGCTCAGTTAGGCAGTCGGATTGATGATAGACACTGCTCGCGATACCCTTATGCACCAATGTGGCGATCCTAGAATATTTAAAATTTTGGATGGTGTAATAATCTTTCAATTTTATAGGGTCCTTGCCAATCTCCTGCAAACATATGACATCTGGTTGCGTAATTCCAGCATCTATGTATGATTGAAGCGCCGCCGCTCGCTTGTGGAACGAGCGGCAATTCCAATGCTATATCTCAACGGAGTCAGTGGTGCGAGTTGTATTACTGGCCATGGTTAATCACACTCTCGACATCTGTAGAGTCGGAGGCTGCCCCATTTTTAATTTTACTTGCCATGGGCACATCTGAATCGCTGCAAGCTCTTTTACGCGAGCTTTGCTGTTTATTCATTTGCTCATTCACATAAGCCTTATGGCTCTGAAGCTCCGCATATAATTGTTGTTGAAAATTTTGTAGGCTGTGCATCTCTTGCACTAGGTGCCTCATCGTTGTTCCAATACCAATGAGGTCCAATGAGGCCCAATGAGGTCGTTGAATTCAGCTTGCCGGTGGTGCGAAGGGTGGTGGCCAGTAGCTTGCCACGACCGTCTCGGCCCAGTTGATCACATTCGGCCTGAAGACGGTGGTCAATTGACGACAGGAGTGACTCCCATGCCTCGAGGGAGGAAGCTGGCAGTACCTGTCTTTGGAGGTGGGTTCCCCTCGAATTCCCAAAGAATGTGATTTTGGGTAGCTCTCATGTAGCTGCAGTGTCGGCAGTTGGGTTGAATGTCTTCCGGGTAAATTTCAGACAGCCGATGAGGACTTGGAAAAGGATCCGTTTGGATTTGTCTCCAGATCGTAGCCTGTTCCCTTGTGAAGTTTGTATGCGGGGCCGCGTATGTTTTGTTGCTCTCTCTGCAATAATTCGCGCCTGCCGAATTAATCCCTCCTGCTTGTGCAGTAGAATCGGCGTCGCAATTACATCGGCGAAGCGCCGGGCTGGCGCTGAATGAATCGGTGGTTGAGTTTTTAAAGAGGAAGCCCTGAACAGCGCATGTGAATGGTCCCTCGGTGAAAATCTGGCGTGTGGTTCAGAAAGTCACGTGACCATCCGTGCACCTACTGACTCGAGGCGCGTGAGCTGCGCGTTCTCTTCTTTGATTTATTTTTTATTTTTCTGGTGATCGCGTGACTAAAAATTTTAAAATAGAATAGTTCGCGCGATATAAAGTGCACAACAAAGTAGTCACATCGGATAGCTTTTGCCATCAAGCCGTCTTTGTCGAATGTACGAGGTACCCTGTGAGTTTTTTTTTTAACATAAAAGTGTTTTATGCCGGCGTCCAACACGGCTCCACTGACGTATTTCCGTGACGGATATGACGTTGTAAAATATATACTAACAGATGGCAAAGAAAAAGAACTAGAAGAAAAAAATTTCACTGCCGGAGTCGAACGTACGGCCCCTCGCTCCCTGAACGCGCGGCGCGAAAGGGTCTCGTCCACAAAGGACACGTTCTTCAGCATACTGACGGCGAGTTATTCATATACACCATTTGCCGTTGGCGGTACTCAGAGCTCGTTGGCTTCAGCGTGTTTTCGTCATCTCTACCGAGATGGCGTGACGGGCTCGAAGGGCGTGCTTTAAAAATCGTCGCCCCGTGCGTTGCGATGCGCGCGCGCTGATCTCGCGATGGGAGCGGTTTGTACGTCTTGTGCTCTCAGCGCAAGTTAGAGAGAGCACGAAGGTCACTTCGCTCACTGCAGCAGTCGCTTTTGCGAAAGGGACGCGCCGCTCACCCATAAAGAAGTTAGAACTGTGACAGTTTTTAGATCGCGCTCGTCATGTGTATACTTATTGTGCGTTCGTTTCGTACGTCCTCCTTTGTGTTTGAGCAGCGCGCTTTAAGTGTCGAGCTTTGGCAGTTGTTAGTTCGTGCTGATCCTGTGTATGTTATTTCCGTGCGTCCTTTCTGATTGAGTAGAGCGTTAAATGTTTGGAGTTGCTTGCCGTTCTTCGCATGACATTACAATTTGTTGCTGTATCATTCATTCCTTCGCCCTTGTGGCGAAACAATGCACAATAAACGCTCAGATGCTTCTGTGAAGGCACGGTTCACTTTCGTGTTATACCGATTCCTATAACAGAGGAATCAGCCATGTTTTTTAAGCTCTCTTGACGAAACGTATTATCGCGCTGAATATGAGCTACATCACGCGAGCGCGTTGCCCAACGCAGTACAGGTTGTACAATGACACCTGAATCATGCCATATTTTCAAGTTATCGGGAGAGAGTTCAGCTGTTCCTATGAGCGCGCATCACTCCCAATAACTTGCTTTCGCCTTCGCCCTTATTTATTTGAAGGGACCTTTAGCCATTCATTCAGATATACTCAAAAAAAAAAAAGAAGTTTGGGCGTCAAGCCACGGAGGCAGTTATTTTCGAAGCTGGTATCACGACAGGGCAAATGAAGGGCGAGCGTCAAAGCTAGTGGAGGCGATGAACACTCGCAGAAACAGCCAATCCCTCACCTGATAACTCGAAAACACTTCACGATCGGCGCCACTGTAAAACCTTGCAACACGCTTGGTCACGCGCTCCTGCGATGTATAGATCATACTGAGAGCAATATTAGCACTTGTTTCTTGGGATCGAATCCCTCCCCCTTCATCTTATTAGGGCGGAGGAAGTCGTGCTTAGGAGGCTTCGGGCAGGTGTGGCCCTTACAGCGGCTCTTATCTCAGCGTGGAACTGGTCGGATTTACCAGTGGGTGATACATGCCTGTACTGTTCTGTTCCGGTGATGCAAGCAGATGCATACCATCTTATATGGACGTGCCAAGGGTTACAGTCGGAACGCTCCCGTCATCTCCTGCAAGCCGGCCTTCGCTACAGTGACACAAACAGTTATGACCGATGGATACACAACAACACATTCCACAAGATACTGCTTCACTTCATACACAACACCGGCCTAACGGCGCACATTTAATACAGCAGATATACACAGCAAATATTATGCCTTAAGGGCAAGTCTATGTCGCAAAAAAAAAAAAAAAAAAAATCCCGGCCGCGGTGACCGCATTTTCGATGGAGGCCAAAATGCGTGAGGCCAGCCTGTGTACTTAGATTTGGGTGCACGTTAAAGAACCCCAGGGGGTCGAAATTTCCGGAGCCCTCCACTACGGCGTCTCTCATAATCACATCGTGGTTTTGGGACGTTAAACCCCAAGAATTATTAATACTTGTTCCTTGCTCTTTCTACATCGTAGCATAGCCACATCGCATGCCCTGTTTTCTCCCATAAATAATAATAATAATAATAATAATAATAATAATAATAATAATAATAATAATAATAATAATAATAATAATAATAATAATAATAATAATAATAATAATAATAATAATAATAATAAGTAGGGTTTTTACGTCCCAAAACCACGGTATGATTACGAGGGACGACGTAGTGGAGGATTGCGAAAATTTCGACCATCTGGTGTTCTTTAACGTGCACCGACACCGCACAGTACACGGGGCTCTGTCATATCGCCTCCACCGAAATGAGACCGCCCCGGCCGGGATCGAACCTGTGCTCTTTAGGCTAAGCGCGTACGCTGAGCAAACAACAGCTGCAAAGCAAAGGTTACGGCCCCGACGACTGGGAGAAGACTGAGCGCGTGATGTCCCGTCGTAGGGAGCAGCACAGGTTCAGAGCCACGCGCTCTCTCTGACTTGAGTAAAACACGTTCTTGGCCTAGTTTGTGCATGGTCTGATAAAAATTTGGAGGCACAAAGAAACGAGGACAAAAAAAGACAGGGCTGTGGCACCGGTGCCGTCTTTTCTGGTCATCGTTCCTTTGTGCCTCCAAATTTTTATCAGACTCTCCGACTTGTCTGCTGCAGTTGTATCACTTCTTTTACAGTGTACATATAATTCTTTCTTCAAATTTTATTTTGCAATGTGCAGTCATGAAGCTTGTTGCAAACAGTATAATCGGCAAGTCCCCCTGACGTACCACTGCTCTACTGAATCTGCGTTGCGATTCACCAGCTTTCACGAACAAAAAAGAACAAGAGAAATTGAGAGAGAACGCCGTGAAATTAAACATAAGAAACGCAATGTTCTATTAAGAATTTATTAGTCAAAAGTTAAGGAAGGCATGTTTAGCAACCGGGTTTAGAAAGCAACAAAGTAGCGGGATGGGAGCACAGCCCCGTTCTGGTTTTTCCTTACGATTCGCTTACATCATACGGCGCAATAATGCATGAAGTTGCCTAAAGGGCATTGTTGCGAAGCTACAAAACTGTGTCGTGGAACTTTTGACGGCCGCTTGTTCTCTGTTTTCGGTTTGGCCACCAGGCAGGCAACCACCGTAATTAATGAACTGTAAAAGTGAGTCGGACACGTTTTTTTTTTTTCAAATAACGGGGATATTCCGAGCAATTACCAGTACAAGGCAGTAATGTTCCAAGTCATGTCAAACAAAACAAGCGAGGAAATACATCAAGGATATGGAAGGGGACATGAAATAAGACAAAGATGGTGTGGCAGTCAAGTAGTTCTACGTTATGTGACAAAAAAGATTACATGTACAATAGTTGGGGTTCTGTATACCATACATTCGACACATCAAGTAATCTATATTAGAACAGAAAGCAATACTCCAAGTGCGAAGCATTGGTAATAGTCGTGTTCGAAGTTTGTTGTGTGCTACATTAAAAATTACGTGACCGAGAAGGCTTATCTCTCCTATAAAGGGTGGAAACTTAGGCATGTTGGTAGGACATAGTCAATGTAAGAACAGCGCAACAAACAAGGACTAAAGAAGATAACACACACAGCGCTTGTGTGTTATCTTCCTTAGTCCTTGTTTGTTGCGCTGCTCTTACACTGCTTATCTCTCCAACTTGAAGCAACTCAACAGCAATGTAACAATACTATTACAAAAAGACACACGAACATTTTTTTCAAAAAAGAAAGCCTCTTTGAACAGAAGCCCCGTGTACTGAAACACCGTAATTGTCTGTTCTGTCGGCGTCGGCGAGTTGAATTTCTTGCGCTTGATCCTGCTACTGCTATCTTATGCTTCTAGGGCTGTTGCCGTACTTTCTTTTGTACAAGCAGCGGCCGCGAAACAGGGCACGCACACTCGTTTTCTGTCCTTGTCGCAGAGATCAGCCGGAACTATCGCGGTATATTCCTAAGGAGCCATATTCTGTGTTCAATCTAGGTTAAATATCAGACGAGGGTGTTCACGACTGAACAGGTAGACACTGGACAACCACTGCTATATATTATATTACTGTGTCTTACAATTTTCTCGATGCCTTCAGCTGTGGCTAAGACGTGGGACCTGGCCAATACTAAGGCGCTGAATTAATATCGCCGCCTGTGGCTATTTACCAAGTTCTTCAGAATAGGCCGCATGCCCACCACAGGAGTAACTGACGCTACTATGACGCTCATCACCATAGCTTAAATATTCTTACCTTTCGTATTTGCCATATGACCACTTAGCAACAACACTTTGTGATACTGTGCGTTACCATGGGGAGATTTGTTGCACACTGCTGTGTTTGTTTCTTTCTCGATGTACAGGTATTGCACGCACGGAAACGTGACGTAAGGTTTCGGGAGTTCAAGTTCAGCTCAAGGCCGGTGCTTCAAAAAACGAACTATAAGAAAAAAAAAAAAAAAAAAAAGGTGGAGACGGGTGTGGCACTTTGAACGTGAGGAAGCACTTGCCTTTTGTTTTTGGGATGCTGGCGCTATACTTTCACTCACAGTGGCCAGGTCGCTCTGATATTGGAGTAGAGCGCCACCCATGTTGCCGCACGCGCTTTGAACGTGCTGCGCCGCAATCTCGACCCACGGAGCGGCGATCACGTAGACTTCAGTATAGATACGTTCGCGCGAAGAGGCGTTGCTGGGTTTGAGCTAACGGATCGAATTCTCTACGCCCGTTACGCAGTTTCAGAGAACTCACGCTCGGATTTCCGAGAGCTCTATTTGGCATTGAGAGTCAGTAGAAAATTTTTGTCATTCACTATACACTGCGGGTTCAACCATAATTTATGCATGTTCGTGCGTGCGTTTTTATGTGTGAGTGTATATATACGCAAGCAAAATTGAAAAATTTCGGGGGGGGTTTGAACCCCCCCCCAACCCCCCTCCCCCTTGTGTACGCGACTGTGGTCTGTGGTCAAGGCAAGCGAGAGCGATTGCGAGTGATCGTCTTTATACGGCGTATAGCGAGGACAGTCCCAGCAGATGTGCTGCAAAATCTTCTCTCTCATCTTTCTATTCCCCTTCCCTAATCCCCCCAGTGTGGGGTAGCCAACCGGAAGTCTTTCTGGTTAACCTCCCTGCCTTCTCCCTTTCTGTTTGCTTCCTTCCTTCCTCCTTCCTTGACTCCAGAGACGTCGCAAAGATAGTTGTACATAACTGGCATAGCAAAGTGGCCTTTTCGTCGACTGAATCCAGTTGGCAGAAAGACTTAGGCCCGTATTCACAAACCACCCTCATGCATACCTCGAGTTTTCCTCATCGCTCTTAAGCCTCTATAGAGCTTGATGAACAAAGTAGGCCAGTATTCATGAACCAATGTTGTTGTTATCTTTAACCCTGTTACCATTTTTGAGGCATTATAACGCATGTAGAGAGTACGGAAACTTGAGGAAAACGTGAGGTGAGGCCGAGGTTGGTTTGTGAATACGGGCCTTAACCACTGAGCTAGCTACCATTTTGAGTAACAACAACTACAAAACATATTCCGTGGCTTTACGTCCAAAAACGACGATATAATTATGAGGCGCACTGTTTTGGGGAACCCCGAATCATATTTAACAGCCTGCGGTTCTGTTAAGGATCACGTGATTCTTAGTAGAGGTGTTCTCGCATTTCGGCTCTAACGAAATACTGCTGCCGCGGGTGGGAATCGAGCTCGCGTCCTCAAAGTCGGTAGCAACAACAAATTGCAGGTCTTACAGGTATACCAGCATTAAGACACCTCTTAATCTGCCTTAGTCGGCTCTCATTTTCTGAGCGCATGACACCTGCAAACAACACGACTCTGTTTGAATCTCGAAAGTGCGTGACTCCGCTAACAACGAAGATAAACTAAGACATCGCTAAAGGGTGAACTCATTGCGGGAAATAAAGACGTAAAACGTAAAATGAACAATATAAGAAAACCCACTTGCAGGGTTGGCCTCGCATTATCGATCGTCTTGTAGCGACGCGCTGCTGCGCAAAGAAGACGACAGCCGCGTGGCTCGTGATGCGCGAGCCACGAGGAGATCAGAACGCCTTGGCTCTTGGGCTGGCTAGACGCGACAGCCGCAACCGCTTCGCTTCTCTCCCTTCGCCTGCGTCCAAATAAAGCTGAGACCACGGCCCGGCCTCGTCAGCCACCGTCTCGTCTCCTTGCTCTACATATGGTGACCCGGACGCAAGAACCAGCGACCAGCGCTTCACCGTTGCCACTGAGCTGCTCTTCCAGCCATGTTTCCGGCATCCCAAGTCTGGCAGCCGCAGTTCGACCCACCGCTGCCACCGTTCCGCGCTGCCTGCGTCGAAGCATGGTTCCTGGAGTTCGAGGCGGCCTTGGAGCTCAACAACATCTGGCTCCAGGAATTTATGTTTGAGGTACTGGAGTACGTACTCCCACCTGACCTCAAACGCCGCCTCACTTACTTCTCGACGGGCCCGCGCCCCTACGACAAACTACGGGACGCCATCCTCCGGTTCTGCGGCGCTAAGCAAAGCCCCCCACAGGACACCAACCACACAGTACGTGACTTAATCTCACCGCCCATTTCAACCGCGTCTACGTCACGGTGCGTCTCGAGCGCCTACCATCCTACGCCCAGTCAGCACAACGATGTAGCCCAACTTCCTCGATCCATCGACCCGCCCACAGGGAAGCATGCTACTCCGGAGTCCACGCCAGCCACCCATGCGTCTTTCCACGCGGCGATTACCCACGGCAGCTGTGACACCGCAGACTCCACACTGGCCACAATTCCGCATGCCGTGCAATCTATTGTGGACAACGTCTCGCATGCTGCTCGCCCTACGATTCCGGAGACATCACCATCCGTGCCACAAGACCACCCACCACACGAAAACGGGCTGCAATGCCGAGGTTCGGGACCTACCACCGCCCGTCAAAACACCGAGGACGTTTCCCCTGACAAGGAGCTTCGGCACCAGCCTGCCGGCGAGGTCAAGGCGCTCGGTACGGCGGCATGGTGTCCTTCCACTCCCCACTCGACTTCTCAACCTACAAACTTGCTGCCTGACTCCTCAGAGCACAGCACTGATCAGTTCGGCACCAGTGATCGGCGCCCTTCACACGACGCAGACGCGGCGCCTGAACTGTCTCGAACGTGCCAAGACGCTGGTCTCGACGATCGCCCTCATCAGCCACCTGCCAATCGGCTCCTGTCCGCGGCTGGATCCGCACACCAGCGTTTGGAAACGGAGGTTGCAGCAAGCAGTATTACCGGCTTCTCCGTTCCAGCCTCGCGAGACGCCCCACGGTGCCTTCAACGTTGTCCGCGCCGTCCGCGTCCATGGTACTTTCCATCGACTGGCTGCAGGCTTGAGCTGGCGCGCGCCGCCCTTGAGCACTCTCGCACAGTTGATCCACGCTGGATACGTGGACGCAGGCAACCAAAGGCAGCGCCCTCAGCGCATTGGATGACGTCGCCTGCATGCAAAGTTGCATCCCCAGTACTCAAGTCCTCGTCCTCACGCTGGAAGCGCGCGTCTCACAGTGGGGTTCTACACTGTCGACAGACTCCGCCTTCTTATTCCCGAGCCTGTCCTGCAGGTGTACCCCGAGCTCCTCGTCCACAACGAGATTCTCAGCCTCGACCCCCCGAGCATTCCAGTTGCCCGATCAGCTAACCACGGACGATTTCCGGACCTCTCATCGGACATTATACGAACTGCCGTACATGTACATAGTATTTGCTCCTTCAGTTCCTCTTTTGTATATACGTTTCAAATCGCGCAAAGCGCTAGGGGGGGGAACCGATGTAGCGACGCGCTGCTGCGCAAAGAAGACGACAGCCGCGTGGCTCGTGATGCGCGAGCCACGAGGAGATCAGAACGCCTTGGCTCTTGGGCTGGCTAGACGCGACAGCCGCAACCGCTTCGCTTCTCTCCCTTCGCCTGCGTCCAAATAAAGCTGAGACCACGGCCCGGCCTCGTCAGCCACCGTCTCGTCTCCTTGCTCTACAGTCTAAACACATGCAACCTACTTTCGCTAACACTCAGTCAGCTTTTGAAATCCACCGCTGCACGTGCCTGGGCGGGCTATTTAATTGTAACCTTCGACCTTATCTACGCATACCTAACACAAAAGGGAAGATGGCGTGTTTCTAACTCACATCTCGCTCACGCATTTCCCGGTCGAGTCTCGCTTGGCCTTCTCTTAATTTTCTTCACTCCCAAGTAAAGTAAAACTCACTATATTATGGAAAGACGTGCATAACAGTTATATAACGTCACTGAAAACAAGTAGTGTAAATTGAAAAGATCTTATCCGAAATGGGCCGCGATATATAGTAGGCACCCTTGCAACCGCCAGCGCCATCTTGGTTATGCAACGGAACAGACAACGCCACACGATCGACGTCCACGCGCACGAACGGAGCACGCATGATTAAGTGCAATCGCCAGTACGATAAGAGAATACGCGCCACACTTTTTACAGCAAAGTTGTGTATGCGTACCCTGTGCCGTCGCCATCATTGGCGGGGTGACGCTAATAATGTCATGTGATTAGGGTGAAGAGGAGGGGGTCTGCTGAGAGGAGGAGAGGGAAAGGGGTTCACGTGGTGAAGCTTAAGTCGGGCGTTTCAAAGAACGGAGTGACAGGGGAGAACACGCGATGAAGCTTACGCATGGCGGGTGATTCAAACAGTACTGAAAGCGAAGGTCACTTGATAAAGCTTGCCTAAGGCGACCGATTCAAAGAGTGGATTGAGAGGGAAGCTGTCACCCCTGAAACGGCAGAAGGGAGACTGGGTGCGACAGGAAGATAATTAGCAGTAGGGGTGTGCGAATAGTGAAATTTCGAACCTAATCGAATACGAATCGAATAATGATCCTACCGAATCGAATATGAATCGACTTCTAGTATTCGAACAGTTTTCGAATACTAGAGCAACCATTAGACAGTTTTAGAATTCAACAACTTTTTATTTAATAAAAATATTCACAGACTTTAAGAAAGTAACATTGTTACAATCAACCGAAAAAAATATACCACAATTATGTAAACTGAGGTAAACTCGTATACAGTGGCGACTAGAAATTCAAAGTATTTTTTATGGGCGAAGCTCCTTAGGGCGTAGGCTAGTCCGGCGTCGTCCTGCGTTGTCGTTGTCGTCGTCGTCGTAGCCACCCCAGTGCGATGACGATGACGCTGCCATCACGGCACAGCACATGGAATGGGGGTACATTCCATGAACCCACATAGTGGGTACATGGAATGTACCCAATATGCGTCATAACGATGACGCTGATGACGATGATGACGATGCCGATCGCGATGCCATACAACACATGGCATCGCGATATGGTCTCACATGCATATCGTTTGACCACATGCAACCAACCACCATCCGAGGAACCTGCATCGATCTCGTCTTTGCAAACTTTCGACTACGACCCATCCAGGAACCGCTCTCCCTCCATTTCACCGACCATAAAGCCGTTATAATGAAGGGGGAACGGAAGCCACGGCTTATGTAAACTGTAACCACGACCAACGAAGAAACGGAAACAAAACGGAAAATAACGGCTCACGAATAAAATATAAATTTCTTGTATATATACACACAGTGTTTGTCACGTCTTTGATGATGTACTGGGCGAATTTCACGGACACGTCTTTGATGATGTACTGGACACATTCTCTAGGGCAACACTGGAGTTTAAAGGAAAAAAGTTCTTCATCCGGTGATGAGTAAAGCTGCGATATTCCTGTAAAAGCTTGCACTGCATGCAATTTGGTAATTCACTAAATAAAACAAGAAAAATTATGTTTTCACTCCTAACGTAATGTGCTTTTGAGGCTTTCCCATCGCTGATAAATATGAAAAAAGTATTCGAAAAATATTCGGTAGTTCGAATATGCGATATTCGATTCGAGTACCGAGTCGAATAGAAAGCTATTCGATTCGATATTCGAAGTTTTCGAATATTCGCACACCCCTAGAAAAGAGTCTAGGGTACGCCACGCCTGCCATAGCCACCGACTGGAACTAAAGGTCTCACTAATTAGCTTAAATAAAAAAAAAGAAATAACTTAGAAGTAACTAGGCAAAACGAAAAGAGATCGAATGAAAGGGGCTACAGGTTCGTTGCGCGACGGCCTTCACGGCGTAGAAATGGCTAGACATTTTTTTCCTTGGGTTGTTACTGTTCAATACGACACAGGACGGTTGTGTCCCCCTCTGCAAGCTACGCGGTGTGACTGACCGCAGAGGAAACGAGGCACGTGTGTTAAATCTCGAGCTCGCCACGAGTCACCATATTTTCTTACAAGTTTGCGAAAAGGCGTTTGCGCTCGCCGTGGAAGATGATTGCGGTCGCAAAGTTAAAACGCTGTGAACAGCGTCTGTCCGCGGGCGTTGCACTTCTTCGTCCGTGCACTTGTGCGCGTTAACCAAACACATACGCGAGGATCCGAGTTCGATAGATGCGCGAGTGAACGGCGACGCCTCCACGACGAGCACGAGCCGCTAAATTAAAGGGGCCCTGCAGCACTCTTTCCAATAACCATCGAATAGGTTTATCGAAGCAGTTTATTGACTTGCGAATCGTCTGCCGCAAACATTTTCCGAAACCTCAAGTACGAGCGGAGTTAGGGATTTGTAGCACACTGTGATCGCTGTCTCTCTTCTATTGCCCCGACGACCGCGCTGGAAGCTAAGCAGAGAGGAATGGCTCGGGGGAAAGAAGTTACATCAAGCGGGATTCATGACCTTGAGCACTGTTTCTTTTTTATTGCGATAGCAATTATACGTATACTTGCATGCTACGAAACCGGCCCGACACCAACATGGAGCGTTGGTGTATAAACCAAAGACTCAGGGAACACTCGCATAATGTCAAAAAAGCTGTGTCTGGCCACTTGGGCATTCACTGCCAAAGGTGTGGTTGCGCCCCAGAATTTGAGAACACTCGTATTCTATATAGGGCTCGAGGAAAAACAACCCGGGAAATAATCGAGGCGTTTGAAATCGACAAAGTGAAAGAAAAATGCGTGAGTGCGCCGTCTTTAGGTTCGTCCGATAAAGAAAAGAGGTATCTTGGATTGACACTTTGAAGAAGGTGCGTGCAGATGGTGTAATCAGTGATGACATGTGTGCGATCGATGCTGTACTATTACAAGTTTTTATATTTTTTTCCTAGGTGTTTCCTTGGTTTTATCGATCGCCTGTTCATGTATAAATAACACGTGTGATAAGAAATAAAACCATAGTTGAAAGTTAGCGCTGTGTGTGTCCTTCTTTGTCCTTGTGGGTGTGCGCTACGCCCAACAGTCTCATGGAGCGTCAAAACACACGGCTTACTCTTGTGAGATATGCATGGCTTTTCGCCTATTGACTCTACATATAGTTCGTGAAGCAGCACTTGCTTTGCTAAAATCTACGGCAGATTAGTTGTTCCTAATTATTAATTAATTCATGCAAGCAGCATTACCAGCTTAACCGATCGTATTGGGCACTACATTACCATATTCACTTTCATTGTGAAGGTGGCAACGGCTAAACTCTGGTTTGAGCAACCACCTTTCGCTTTCGTCACCGCTTGTTGCTAAGTGCTGTGTCATTGTTCTCTCTCACATGAGTAGTTGCTGGCGACAGAAACTACTTTCACTGTTGTTGTGCCTACCCCGCGTGTGGCAAAGCTTGGCGGTCAACTCTTGCAGATTCATTTTTTCCATTTCGTTCTTTTTTGCGTCCAACGCTGCAGAAATTCTGTGGCCTCTGTCGCGGCAAATATTATATCCTCGGTAAAGAGAGGGTTCGTGCCGAACGCTGCAGTTCCTAAAGCCTTTCTCTTGCACTAGCTTTACAGTTCAACGACGGGCTAACGTACCTTGCAGGCGAATAGAGCGTTCCTGCACTGAACATGTACAAGATGATGTAAAATGACTTTTTGAGGGCCTAGTTGGTGCGTACTGACGAGAATTACTTAGCGCGAGAAAAAACGCAGCACACAAAAAAGACACACAACGGACAAGATGACGCACTATAGGAGAGACAAAAAGGTGTTGATCCTTTTGCTAAGAAAGATACCAGGGGAAGCCGACGGTAGTACGATCGAACGAGAAAAATACGGAAGAGATAGGGAATGATAGCAAGGGCCAGACAGGTTTTCGAGAGGACGTCTTGGAAGCACAACTTGTTCGCGCCTATCAATAGCAACAAAACTGTTGAATCAACGTCTAGCAGCCACCCGCTGCTCGAATGAGTTGCGCTTATCAGTCGGTGATTCCCGGTTCGCGCTTCGCGGTAAAAGCTGATGTTGTCGGTTTTTATGCCCTTGACAACGCGTGCGTCTTCGCGGTAATTCCGAACCTGGACAGTCCGTACGGCACGTGCCTGTATCGGGCGGGGGGGGGGGGGGGTCCGTACGCCGCAGTGCCTCTATGTGGGAGTGTGTGCGTGTTTGAATGTGCCCAAGTGTTGGAATGTTCTACTCACTAGCCCAACAACTTCTTTTACAGTAAAAGCGATGTCCGGAATGGCGGAGTACGAAAACAGTAGGCTAATGCTCCGGTACCTATAATTTAAATCGAAATATACACTCGCTTTTTAACAATAACGCGATTAATATTCACCCAATTCTACGCTGAGTTCATTCTGAATATTTATAGCAAGTAGTCGGCCTCATCGCTGTAAGAACGCTTCGTGTATATTTACGTTTCCTTATTATGGAAGAAGGATCAACCTGCAGGAAAGATTGACACCTGTTTCTTGCAAAACCATTGACTTATATGTCTAACACGTAGGGGTGTGCGAATAGCGAATTTTAGAACCGAATCGAACACGAATACAAATAGAATACTCTTCGAATAGTTTTCGAATAGTGAGACAACAATATTCAGAGCCGGCATACACAGTTAAGGGGACAATTTTCAAAACAGCCCAAAAAGTGCGCAATATTTTATTTAAAACAAATATTCACAAGCTTTAACGAAGGAACATTACGATTACATTCAACCGACAAAAAAATACAACAAATGTTTAAACCGAGATGCAACTAGGGCCTTCGAAATATCTTGTAACTGCAGGCGGAAAAAAGCAGTGACAACAGTATTCAAAGTGGTACTTTGTTAACAGCTTTTAAATAAATCTGTTACTTAGATATTACCTATTTTCATTAGTTAACAGCATAATGAACTTCATAGCGAAGATATTTGACTACTGCCACTGTTGCCTCGGCGACACTGGAGTTTTAAGCAAAACTCCTTTATCCTGTGATCAATATGGCGTCGATAGCGCCAGAAGTACATGGGATGCATGCATCTGGGTGATCGATCGTGAAAGCAAGAAAAGTCGCCCCTCGCTCTGTCGACGTCTAATTCCTTCGAGCATTTTTCGCCGTTGCTGATTATTCGAAAACTATTCGAAAAATATTCGATATTTCGAATACGCGCTACTTGATTCGAGTGCCAAATCGAATAGAACGCCATTCGATTCGTTATCCGAAATTTTCGAATATTGGCACTTTTCAATATTTGGAACATGTCTAGTTCTGCCGGTGTCTAACCTGCCGGTGACTAAGCTATGCGCATATGTTCTAGGACCGAACCTGAAGCTGAGGAAGAGGATGAAGACAGCGCCTGCAGGTTCATGACGATGATAGTTTTTGGATTCAGCAGACACATTACGCCCGGCTTAAACAACTTCGCTGTTAATAAGCAACATCACAGCCCAAGCACTCCGTACAGATGGTTAACCAGTGTAGCTGAAACGTGCGGCCACAGGCGGTCGCAGACGTCGCAGCTGAAGCCAAGTGCCGCTCGAGAAACTCCCGCCGAAAGCAGGCGTTGGCCCCGGCGAACGCGTTCCCGCCATTGTCACGTTGACGCTGCTCTGCCCGCAACGCCGTCTCCTCGGCTCGCCGTTGTCACATATGCGTTCAATAGGCGCTTTTAGCAGACCGATTCTGCGGTCCGTTCCCTTTCCGCTCAAACGTTACCGGAGCGCGACGCGCGTTGTTGGTTTTAGCCAAGCGTCTTTCGGTCAAGTCAAGCGCGACGCCATCAGTGCATGAAAGTCATAAATATGTTGAAAAGGAAAATAAAAAAGTTGTACTTATCTTACAGCAAGAAAGGAAATTATGTTTTAAAACAGCCTGAATTTATTTATTTTGGCGTTATGCTTGCGAGCGCTCGACGCGTGAGCCTTTTTCTTAATTTGTTTTTGTCACCTTGGCTTGGCGCTGGACTACATTGAAGCAGCACAAACGCGTTTCAAACGCGCGGTGTTGAGGCAGTGCGTTCAGTGCGCTGCCTTGCGGAAAGTCAAGTTAAGGAGCGTTTCTGAATAGGGGGGAGAGTGGCTGCTGTTAAAAACGAAATTCACTATACTTGCGAAGGTTTGCGGAGTCCTGTCGTCGGAAGAACCAAAGCAGCAGCTCGAGACGCTCCTTTATTGCCCGAAGTGTCAGCTCCCGATGTATCGCTGCAATAACATTTCGTAAAACGTCATCCCACATGCGCGGATTTTCAAAAGAATTGGCTGCGATGACTTCTCTGAGAAGGCACAAATCCTCGTGTATCCTGAAGTGCCGTTGGGGCTTGCGTGTTGGCCGAACAACCGCGACGTGTTTCGAGCAACGCGGACTCGCGGCACAAGAGGCTGCCATTTTGGTTGCTTCTCCTCGTGTCACGTGACCTCTCGCTCGCTACAAGCCGCCGGAGGCGACGGTCCAGTCACACGCTCAGCGCTGACCGTCTAGCGCATGCGCAGTAGCCCCACCACCGGCTGGCTGAGCGGAGCGCGAGGCGAACTGCGGTCAGCTAAAAGCGCCTAATATCTCGAGTTAGCGCGGCGTCGTGGTTAGCAGCATCGGCCCGCCATATGCGCTGGCGTTCCGCTTCGCGATTTAGCCCGGCTTGGAGGGCTGCCGGATTCTCGGCACACAGTTGCTGCTTGCGCTTCGTCACCCGGACTTGTTCTTGTGCCCGAAATGCAGCATCGGCTGCATCGGCTCGGCGAACACGAGTTCTCTCAAGGATCTGCTGTCGGTGCTGTTCTTCGAAAGTTGTCTGCTGTTCGGGAGTTCATACGATCTGTGGCCTACCCATGTGGAAGTTGTAAGTTGAAATTGCCGCGCGCGGGCTCGGCGGCACGGCTGCAACGGGATGCACGACGTCATTGACGGCGCTGCCAATGGCGCACGCGCTTGGGTGCGACGTAGAGAACGACGTAACTGACGGTGCCGCCAATGGAGACCGTTATCGAAACTTGTGGGGAACGGTTTTTCGTTTCGCCCGGCCATATACAGCTTTCGCTGTAAAACCGGCAACACCAAAGCCGAAAACCAACCGAGCAGTAGCGTCCTCAGTATAACATAGTGAAAACCGAAAGTCGTGCAAGGCATGCTGGTCCCGCTAGCACGCAGTATGAAAGCTACGAACGCCGCGAAGCGCAGACACTCGGAGGAAAGATGACCATTCCGCGCCAGCCGTAACATCTCTATGACTAACCGTGCCACTTGCCCAAGCTCGTCGAAGCTGTTGCCCTTAACAGCTGCCATTCAGAAATTCGGACGCGTTCGGAGGCCAATCAAAATCTCGATTCCTCTTAGATGAAGTAGAACATACTTGCTTACGTTGTGCGCTTGCCTGGTTGTGCAATCTACCGCCAGATGGCATCACCTGTCCCGGCCTCTCCAAAGCGTTGATTAAGGTTTAGGCCGCTTAAGTTTGAGGCTGCCGCGATCGGGCAAACCAAGAACTCTAAGTAGCTTGCGGACAAACTAAAATTCATTCATATCTTTATGAAGAAAACGCCGAAGTTTGTGGATAGCAACGTTTAACGTCGCATCGACAGGATCGATGAAATTTCCCTTACAAAAATGGCTGGTAACATTGAGTAGACCACCTAGTAACCATCTATTAACATTAGTGACTGTCTATGAACATTAGCGCTCTAGTAACAATTGTTAATAGACCGTCTAAAGACCTCCTCCTTACTATTTTATAAATACTATATTATATAGACCGTCTAAAGGCATCCTTCGAACTATTGTATAAAGAATATATTATGTAGACCGTCTAAAGGCCTCCTCCTTACTATATTTTAAAGACTATATTATGTAGACCGCCTAAAGGCCTCCTTCTAGCTATTGTATAAAGACAATATTATTTAGACCGTGTAAAGGCGTCCTTTTATCTATTGTATAAAGACTATATTATGTAGACCGTCTAAAGGCCTGCTACTTACTGACGTGTAAAGACTATTGTAAATACATGCCCTGCAAACCTCATTTATAAGTACTATTTTAAATTTACCTTGAAAAGATGACTTAGCTTTGGCTAAGTTTAAGAAGCCATCGAACACTTAACCTCTCCGCACTCTGCTTTCCCTATGTACACGTGCGTGCGTGCCCACACGCACGCACACGCACACACACACGCACACACACAAGCACACACCAAAGCTATAAAATCAATATATACGAGAGGGCATATAATTTTGCAGGTACCAACGAGGACCTACACAGGTGTAATAATAATATAGCATCCATACAGGTCCTCGTTTGTACGTGCTGCTGCTTTATAAGGGAAAGGCTGCGGCGCGAAGCCTCCAGATGGATTGGTCTGCTAACACAAATAAGTGCATGCCCTATAGTGCTAGTGCCGTGCGTACGACTCGGGACGTGAGCAAAGCATCTCCGACGGCGTACCATTCCTTCCTTCTTCAGTTTTCCCTTAATCCTATGATCAACAGTGCTCACTAGCGCAATCACTTTTCTGCCGAAAAATCTGGCCACCAAAAAGTGATCCTCATTCGCCGCCTACTTCTTTGCCAATATATTGAACATTCCCAAAAAAGGGGAAATTCGATAACATCTAACATCAACCTCATGGGGCAAACTCACAACGTATCTCTTTAGTATGCTTTTTTGTGATTGGTCGCAACCGGTTTTACTAATATGTCCAGCATCAGGACACAGCGGAATATTCCCGAACGAATATTTTTAGGGTAAGGCTCTTTTCTGAATACGCACGCTGTGCCATAAACCGAACGTGACATATTTACAGGACTACGTCCCTTACATCATTTTAGGCACTGACAGTGTGATGCGCGTGCTCCTAAACTACACAGACCAGTGAAGTGTAATACGCGTATTAGCTCAAATGATGTCAAATAATTTTGCCTTCTGAAAGTAGTAAACACCTCTTTCCTTCAGCGCTTCTGAAGTGCTTTGAGAAGAAGTGTATTTATTATTTATAGTTATTATTATTATTAGTCCTGCTAGTGAATCACGATAAATAAATGCGGTTCCAACACACGTGTACGTACTGCTTTTATGAACGCCTCGAACATGGCGCGTTTTTTTTTTTTTTTTTTTTTTTTTTTTTTTTTTTTTTTTTTTTTTTTTGCAAGAGAGGCTCTGAAACACCTGAAACGACTCGCTGCTGAGCCGCCGTGCTGTGGGGATACATGCGCCCCATTGTCCCGAAACTGACCGGACAGGATGTTCTCAACCCTCCCTCCTCCGGCGCGCGGCGCGCTACGTCACATTAGCTGCCGTGTCCAAGACAACCTGTTCTGACCTGTTTGTCTTGTCCCTTTTCTCCTAGTCGTCGCGAAGGTGTCGTAGTTGCACGTGGCTCATCCGTTTCTCGATTTCTCGTGTGCTTTTACGTTTGTGGATTTATTTGATTGAATGTGATACTACGTGATTGTAGGCTTGTGATACCGATTTCATCGTGTGTGGGGAAGTGAAGCGTTGTGGAACTTTCCTCGTGTGAGCCATACGTGGTTATGCACTTCCTGCGACCTGGGCCGCGTTTGCGGCGAGATCCAGCCTGAGTGCCCCATTCCGAACGGAAGAATTCTTCAAGTGCGGGCTCGCGGACATGAGTAGCCTGTAGGTGAAGTCGTGAAAATAGCAAGGCAAGAACACCGACGCTTGGCATGAGTCCGCCACTGTTTTCGACAGAGTTCACCGCAACGAGCAACCAGCAGCCCCGTGCTTCAAAGTGGACTCGCGAATCGCAAGCTACAGATAAGGCCACGCGTTGACTGCTCTTACCTCTCATCGAACATTTCTTATCGCATCCAATTTATTCTAAAGATTAACTATTGATCGCCCTCTTTTCTTCATTCTGTTATTATGCTGTGCGTGCAATTCTATTCGCTATTATATTTCTATTTTCTTACCGATCGAATGGGCACGCGTGGGAGGTTTTCGTGGAAATGTGGTTCATGCCGTAGTTTGGGCTACTGAGATGTGACATCGCAGCTACTACCTCGCCAAATGCTTAATTTTAGTTGGTGTTTTACAACTAGTGTTATTTCTAAAATTTAACTGTGAATTCGTTGTTCACTTGGCTAAATCTAATGCTACTGTAATGTTTTAAGTTATTATCTTTACAGCGCTTTCTTTTATGTTAAAAGTTTATTTACTGTGCAACTGAGTCCAACTGTGCTAACGTTAATTTGTGTTCAAAATATTCTGCAAATCACGAGTGCGTTTGAAGTGTGTTCACTTAGTGTTTTTTTCTATGTTGAGTAAGTCAATCGTGTGACTAGTAATGGAAGTGAATATCTTTGAATCAGTAGTGTCGTGCTCACAAAAATAAAGATTTTTAATGCAATTTTTCGTCGATTTGTTCTCGCTCACGCATCTTCTAGATCGTGTTGTCTTCTACTGGCAACTTGTTTGTACATATACGCATGTTGCCGAAAGGCAAGTGTTTGTACGCAGTGTTAGAATGCTAGCAGAGTGCGTAACCACCGCTGCGGCTTAGTGGATGCGGTGTCCGCGGCTCCTGATCCGAAAGACGGGTGTTCGGTCTTGGCCGCGGCGGTCGCATTTCGACGGTAAAGAAACCCTAGAAGCCAGCGGTCTCGCTGTGGGAAGTAACAAAGCGCTAACAGAGTGCGTATGAGCGTGCTTCATTAGAATGGTTGTAACCAACTGCTGCCAGAGGGTATACAGACACAGGTTACTAGATGGTTGACAGAAGGCTTACGGACAGTCTTTCTTTTGAAAGAATGTTACTAGGGCGTCAAATGAACAATGTTCACAGGCCGTTACTACGAGGTCACCAGACCGCCTATGAACATGACTCTGTTCAAAGTTGGCAGCCAGAGCGTTGACAGAAAGTTAGTTCACAGGCCGTTACTACGAGGTCAACAGACCACCTATGAACATGACTCTGTTCAAAGTTGGTGGCCAATTGCAGCCAGAGCGTTCATAGAACGTTAGTAAGGAAGTATAAAGACAGTTAGTAGACACCCTTTTGATTGTTGATAGGTTCTAGTAACAACTGTCTTTAGACCGTCAAGTCAACGTTACCAAAAATTTTTGTAAGGGTTAATGCAAGCCAGGTAGTACGAGTCCCCTTTCGCACGAAACGCACCCGCTCTACGTCACGGAAAGCGTTTCGTTGTGGTGATGTGCGCTCATAGGCACTCTTCATCCGGTGCGGTATAGACATGCAGTATGAACGGAAGAAGATTAGAACACGCGACCATTGGCCGGAACGGTCGCTTGTGCTAATCTTTTTTCGTTGATACTGTACTTTCGTGCGGTAAGCCGGCATTGCTAGTTAAAAAATTCTACTATATAGAGACGAAGTATAAGCGTTCGCTGCGAGTGTTCAGTGACTATACAGAGAATCGCAAGCAGCCCACAACGCAGCCCTGTTTGCCATTCGTCGCACGTCCGCCCTCAGAGGACAGAAATTCGCACGGCTCGAGCAGAGGGTCAGCGCCGCGCCTGCTGCGCTGTAATTTCGCGTTAGGAAGTATAGCGATCGTCAGGGATATTTAAAAATTTCAACTATTGAGAAATTTCTTTGCACTTCGATCGTTATCTCTCACAATGTTTGGTGCGATTGTAATATGGTCAAGTATAATGTGTTGTCCCTGTTGTTCGACTTCGTGTTCTACAATATGAATCCCTTTTAACATGAGTTGCGCACGTGGTGTCGCTGCTACCGCAGATTAGTGTGCCCAAATTTATTTATCGCTGACTCATTTTGACCCACCACCAATAGATATGATGGTAAATTTGGCAGTGTGAACAGCGCTGACTGCTTACGTAAATAATTTGCTACGGGTCGCTATTTGCATTCCTCGGTTACTTCACATGTTTTGAAGTCACGTCCACCTCCACCTTGTCTTCGTTGGGGCCTGTCGTTCTCACAACAAAGTCAGGTGCAGCCGGAGGTAGAGAGATACGCACTCGTGAATCCCCGTTTTGCCTTTTTAATTTCTTTTCACGCTTGGCGCGAAAATCCGGTTTTGGCGACGAGAGTGGCGGTGTTGTTTTGGAAGCGAGAGATCCGGCAGTGCGGAGTGTTTTGGTTTCCTTGTTTCTTTTTCGTTTTTTTTTTAATGTAATTCGAAAAAAGAAGAAACTAAGAAGATTAATATGGTCATGCATACAATGTCTATGATTGTGAGCTTGCTTTTTTATCTACGCACATTTAGCAATTCAAATGGTAGAGGCCCGTGTACTGTGCGATGTCAGTGCACGTTAAAGAACACCAGATGGTCGAAATTTCCGGAGCCCTCCACTACGGCGTCTCTCATAATCATATCGTGGTTTTGTGACGTTAAATACCAGATATTATTATTATTATTATTAGTATTATTATTATTATTATATTTAGCAATTCGTACTTCACGATACTGACTGGATCAAGCGATTCATAAGTTACCCCGCCAGGTGGTCTAGTGGTTATGGCGCTCGACTGCTGACCCGAAGGTCGCGGGATCGAATCCCGGCCGCGGCGGTTGCGTTTTCGATGGAGGCAAAAATGCTCGAGGCCCGTGTACTTAGATTTAGGTGCACGTTAAAGAACCCCCGGTGGTCTAAATTTCCGGAGCCCTCGACTACGGCGTCTTTCATAATCATATCGTGGTTTTGGGACGTTAAACCCCAGATATTATTATTATTCATAAGTTCTGTAATATAGGATAAACAGCTATAATTTAAAATCGGTTGCAAATGCACCGTTTCATTGAATGCATGAGACTGTTTGGCGTAGCGCACACCCACAAGGACAAAGAAGGACACACACACACACACAGCGCTGACGTTCAACTATGGTTTTATGTCTGATCACACGTGTTATTTATACAGAACAGGCGATCGATAAAACCAAGGAAACACCTAGGAAAAAGTAAAAACATGTAATAGTACAGCATCGATCGCACACATGTCATCACTGATTACACCATCTGCACGCACCTTCTTCAAAGTGTCAATCCAAGATACCTCTTTTCTTTATCGGACAAACCTAAAGACGGCGCACTCACGCATTTTTCTTTCACTTTGTCGATTTCAAACGCCTCGATTATTTCCCGGGTTGTTTTTCCTCGAGCCCTATATAGAATACGAGTGCTCTCAAACTCTGGGCCGCAACCACACCTTTGGCAGTGAATGCCCAAGTGGCCAGACACAGCTTTTTTGACATTATACGAGTATAGGAATTTTTGTGAGGGCTTCCATAAACTGTCTACGGCCGATAGCGGTGCGCGAATCGTCGACCTTTTCAATAAAATTGGCTTGAACGAGTGTAACTGCGTGACCACTGCACCACAAGAATGTGTTTAATCCTGCGCAAACGGAACCTAGCCCCTGGATTTCTGTTACGTGAATCTGTCTAGTTCCACCATTTCATTCTCTGCCATACGTCCAGAGCTATTGCCGAGCTGAGTTCAAATAATGTATTAATTGCGGCGACCCAACAACTCTGATGGCTTCAACCGAATATATAGTAGTATCCTAATTTGCGAAAACAACTTCGCAGGAAGTATTCACAGGATCTAGCTGCATCTGTACCAGCTTTTACTTCGTCTATCCATTCGCAGCGTGTTTCAATCCGGGCTGCTGGCATTCCACTGATACTGTGGTCAGCGATGCGTTTTACCTGCAGCATACTTGACAGCATTCGACGTTTCTTGCAATATCTAAGATTGTAATAATAATAATAATAATAATAATAATAATAATAATAATAATAATAATAATAATAATAATAATAATAATAACAAAAAATTGGGAGACCCTTAAGCTTCGCCTTTAAGAGTTGAACGCGATAGCGATATCCCGTCCCTACTGCGTACTTCAATCACTTAGTGCATACTATGTAACGGGTAGTATGCTTTAAACCAGGAGAAATTATGCGCGGCAAATGTGGGAAATGTTTTCGAACTTGCTATGAACCCACTACGTGGTGTTAAGGGAATACGCGCAGTAAGGTGTGTGCCGTTTGTAATGGGTGGCTGGCTTTAAACTATGGAATCGTTATGATAGTCACATATTTTGACGCCCGATGGCAATGTACGCTTGTACCACGCAATATTCCTGGGATATTACATGTTTTATGCGACGCCTATACAAAGGACGCTTGCGTTTGCGAAGCATGCAAGTTATTTTCACTGCATTTCCAAGCAGAGGAAGTTATTTTCACAGTATTTCCAAGCAGAGGCATGGCTGTGTGGTAGAACACCTGCTTGCCACGCAGACAACCCGGGTTCGATCCTCACTCGGACCCGAAAATTTTTATTATTTATTTTATTTGCATCTTTCTCGATTTTTCGGTCACGGACAAGATGATGATTTTTCGCTCACAACCAACGACGCCGACGCCGACGCCGGAATTTCTGCGAAACGAGCTCTTTAACGCTATCGCGTTAATAATAACAATAATAATAATATCTGGGGTTTAACGCCCCAAAACCACGATATGATTATGAGGGACGCCGTAGTGGAGGCTCCGGAAATTTTGACCATCCGGTGTTTTTTAACGTGCACTCACATCGCAGAGTACACTGGCCTCTACCACTTCGCCTCCATCGAAATGCGACCGCCGCTGCCGGGATCGAACCCGCGACCTTCGGGTCAGCAGCCGAGCACCGCGGCAGACATATATCTTAGGTTGTAGGTAACTGTAGGCGATTAAAGGGGCCCTGCAACACTTTTTGATCATGCTCAGAAAACGCTGCCGATCGGTAGTCCAGGCTCTCGAGAACACGCGAGCCAAATATTATAGCGCAGCACGCGGCGTGGAATTCACAATAAATTCTCAAAGTCAGCCAGAAATTGCTTTCTCTTCTCTCGACAAATGACGTAGCGTACCCAAAAATCACTCGTCACCGACGAGAGATTTTTTTGTATCAGGCATTGGCTGATTTGAGCATGGTGCGCTCGGTAGTTACAGAGGCCGCCGCGAGAGGCCGCGACTTGTCCACGCGTGCGCGCGCGATTGCAATGAAAATTCGCGTATTCGAACAAAAAAAAGAAAGAGAAAAAGCGCTCAAGATCACGAGGCGCGCGTGACGTATTTTCTTTCCCCTGTGCCTTCCCTCCCTGCTTAGCTTCCAGAGCTTTCGACGGGACGAGAGAAGAGAGAATGCAATTGCAGCGTGCGAGAAATCTTTGTAACTCCACTCGTACTGGACGGATTCCAAAAATTTTTGCGGCAATGAATTCGTGAGACAATAAGCTCCTTTAGTGAATCCATTCCATGCCTACTTGGAAAAGTGTTGCAGGGCCCCTTTAAGGATGTGAGGAATCATCTGCAAGTGGGTGTGTCGTAGTATCGCGAAATTCGCGGTCGCGGAACTGCTTGGTGTAAATTATCGCTTTTAATGACTAGCGTACAATCGTTTAGGCGCTGTGTGAATAACATAGCTCTATTCCTCGCCAGACCAGGTACACGGGAAATCTGTACAGTCGGATACAAGTCAAGTTCCTCCATTCATGTTTTCAAAAAAGAACATACACGCATTCCTTCGAAAAATCAAAAGAGACTTTCATGCCTCTTTCGACTCCTCTTCCTATCCTGTGTGATTGCATATGCTGGATTTGCCTTTTTTTTTCTTAGCTATTCTTGTGTATAAGTCGTCCTCCTTATTATTTACGTGTTTATCATAATTATGCACATATTTGTGCTTCTAATGGCTTGATTTCTTGAAAAAATCGCAATGCTTGATTCTATTGTATACATTCATTTTTGTTTTCTGATGTATGACTGGTCATTCATGTGTGTACGCGGGGGGATCGGTGCTTTGTTAGGCTTTCTTTGCCTTTACGCCGTACCCCTAGGCAACTATGCATACTGGTTGTTTGAAATAAATATGAAATAAAATTCTGAGAGGCCCCGCCCAGACGAGCGAAGCGCGGTAGCCGATCTCTTCCGCGTCTAACGAAATATTCCCGCTCATACTGTCGGCAATATTTTTCTGAAGGCGGGGTCACCGGCCGTCCGGCTTATGACGTCAGTCTAATACGCGTGCCAATTGGTGTAGGCTTGTGTGCATCCGCCTTTGAGGAGGAAATGCCTCGCAGTTCTAAAGTTTTGTCCAACTATAGGTAAGAAATCAGAGAGGTGGTAAAAAATGTTCTGGTACATTACGAAGGGTAATGTCGACTGTAGCAGAACTCGTTCTTGAAGTAGCAGTGCGTTAGACATATATACTAGAAATCAAAAGGTTGCGCGAAAAAAAGACACGTTCACATGGAAGGGTATGGAGAAAAGCGCTTGTCCCCGCACCCTTTCATGGGAACGTGTGTTTTTATCGCACGACCTCCTAGTTTCTAGTAATTTAGGCATTCTTCTGAGACACTAAGAACCTTAAGCTGTTATAGCGTTGTTAGTGAGGCGAGAGGTTTGAAACACTTAAATACATGTGACGCCCTGACATTGTCGCGATTACGCGTATCACGTCGTTAGCAAAATGGCGCTGTGATTATGAACCTTGGCGTCTATTGTCGCGTTTTTAAATTTACGCACGTAACGCGGCTAACAAAGGGAAACCGGAATCTTTAAATATTGTCAAGATGGCAAAGGGGACGAATTGCTGAACGTTCACTTTCACGTAAAGCGCGAGCAGATAAAGACAGCTGTGTAAGACAGAACGAGTTGTCAGAAATGCGCAGTCACATTTTCTACCGACGAAAAAAAAAAAAGAAAAAAATCAGCCAGCTCCCCCTTGGCGGACTCTGATGAAACAGAGACGCTGGTGGCTTACGAAGAAGCCTTCGCTTAGCCAATTATTTCAACTGGTTGAATGAAGTGAGAATCAAGTGGAATGAAGTGTGTGACTGAAGTGGGAGGAGTTGCGGGAGTAGTAGTTGGCGTAGTGGTGAGTTGTGGAAGTAGTGAGAAGCGGGAGTGGTGGAAGCAGTGGCACATTTCCGTAGCGGGATTTACCAACTTTCTGTGGCACATGCGCGTTTACGATCTACGACGGCCCCCGGACATGAAAGGCTCGACAAAGAACAGCTTCGCTGTTAAAAAGAAAAACAACTGAAGAAAGAACAAAAACCTGCGCTATATTCTTAATGTAGCTCGAATAGCCGTCAGTGTAAACGCCCCCGCATCAAAGAGCGACGCGCGAGTCCGTCATTCAGCGTCCCTTTTTTAAACGACTTCGCGCATTCTCGGCTCCGCAATGGGCCGTTCCGTTCTTCCTTTCAGCCCGCTTCAGCGCACGCGCGCACTTCCGCGAGAAGCGTGCGAGAGCTCTGAGATTTCGGAGCGAAAGGCGATCGACCTTGCTCGTGTGCGCTCTGGTGGCGCGCTCTGCCGCACCGCCCGGAGCTGCGGCGGCGGCGTCTCCAGCGGCACCGGTTGTTGAGTCAGCCTCTTCTTGCCGAGTGCGCGAGGCGCTCGCCTCCTCCACCGGCTGGACCCAAGCCAGTCGCACCTGGTAGTGCGCGCGTGTGGGTGAGCGGATGCTGCTGCCACGGACAGCTCGCGCGATGGATACGCACGCTTGTGCCGCCGCTCTCCTGGTTCTCCTCGTCGCGACGAGCATCGCACCGGTCCCGGCACAGGACATGAAGTGAGTGAAGCGTACCGCACGCCTTGTCAAAGAACTGTCTAATGGAATGTGCAGTCTTGAGAACTTACTCTGAACACACCCGCCGGGGTGGTGTAATGGCTATGGTGCTCGTCAGTTGAACCGAAGCTCTCGGGATCGAGTCCCAGTCGCGGCGGCCGCATTTCGATGGAAGCGAGATGCTAGATGCGGGTGTACTTATGTTTCGGTGCTCGTTAAAGAACACCAGGTAGCCGAAATTCCCGGAGTTCTTTACCACGGCGTCTCTCGAGCATAATCTATCGTAGTTTTGGCATGTAAAACCCCCCATAATTAGTTTACTTGCCGTGAACAAACACTGCACGTTAGAGAAAGCAAAAGTAGGATGGCATGGGTGGGATAAACTTTTGTTGGCTTCGTAGATAATTTGACGGTGATGGCCCTCGCACTTCCCCGCATTATTTGCGCCAAAGGATACTTGCCCCCCCCCCCCCCCCCAAAAAAAAAAAAAAAAAAAAAAAAAAAAAAAAAAAAAAAAAAAAAAAGTCCAATCTTGAAGGTGTTGTGGCCAGAGCTGCCGATGACAAAGCCTGTCCTGGCATCACGGTACATTTCCATAACTCGCGTAGTGTATCAGGGGTTGCTTTGCTTAAGTTAGCTGCTCGAGGACGCGGCTTTTGGTCTTGCAATTGTTTTGACGTAGAGCATGTTGTCAAAAATCGGCGCGAACAAGACGGAGCACAAGAAGTAAAAGGAGGACACAGTACGAGCGCTGTCTAACGACTGAAGTTTATCGAAACAAAAATTGAACGCTACGAAAATGGGCGTGCGTACCTCGCAATCTAGTAGACAAACAGACGGTTTAGATACACATTCATCGCCCGTATTTTTTGATAAAGAACGCTTCCGCGAGTTCACGTGCCCTTTTGTCTTTGTTTCTGCACAATGACAGTGTTACTGGAAATATGTTTACACCCACATAATCTGCAATGCGCCGAAAGGTGATAGAGCAGCAGCAAACATGGGCACATGAAGAAATTACAAGCGGACAGGAGCGCTTACATTCAAAAATAAACTTAGCTAAACTAGCTTGTTGAAAAGTAATTGCGTATTTCCGCTCGTCGTTTCTGTTTTTGGTTGCTTCCTGCTGTACTGTGCTTTTAACCACTTCTCGTTGGTTCCCGGCCACGGCGGCCTCAATTCGATGGCGGAGAAATATGGGGACACCTGTGTTGTTAGATTTAGGAGCACGGTATACTGCAGGTCATCATAGTAGTCTGCCACAGTGACGTTCGTCACATTTATCTCGTGGTTTTCATATAGCTACTCCTGAACTCGGCGCAAAATTCGTAAAAAGGAATAGTGTGCTGGAGCCAATGTTTCGACCAGTAGGCTTTCCTTCTTCAAAGATGCAGCCATGATGAGAAGGGCTCTTGTCGAAACGTCGCCTCCAGCACACACCCCTTGTTTATGAATTTTTCATGGCAAGCTTCCATCTTCGCCTTCCTGCTTTTTGTTGTTTTTTTTTACTTCAATGCATTATGAAATGTCTTCAAAAATGTTTTGTGGGGATTGCTGATGCTGATCGACACTGGAGTCAGATCGTTCTAGCATCAACACGCCCGATAGTGTCCGCCTCGGTGGATGAGTGGCTAGGGTGCTCGGCTGCTGACCCGAAGGTCGCGGGTTCGATCCCAGCCGCGGCGGTCACATTTCGATGGAGGCGAAATGGTAGAGGCCTGCGTACTGTGCGATGTCAGTGCACGTTAAAGAACACCAGATGGTCAAAATGTCCGGAGCCCTCCACTACGGCGTCCCTCATAATCATATCGTGGTTTTGGGACGTAAAACCCCATATATTATTATTACGATCATGCAGCGTCGTTCCGTAGTATCACCAATTTTGTTTTCGTTCATACCACTGGCGCGAGCATGCTCTGAAGCTCGCTCGTGAAAAAATTTCGCGGGCAGCCTTTTTTATATCCGTTATAGCATACAACCTCCACGCGTTGTATTTTACTATTTCTTTTTTCAGTCCTTTTTATGTTCACATCGTGTAGTTCTCGGCGGAATTTGTTCGAAGGCTAGGTGGGAACGTTAAATCGAATTTCGGGTAAGTATTAAACAGCTGGGAGGCTAAATAAAGCATGACATCGCTCCTACCAAAAGTTATAAACAGTGATAACTGAGCTGCCGTTGGCGCGCGGATGCAGCTTTATACTTCCCGCTTGCTCGTGTGCCCACGATTGAATGTAAGGCAGTGCTCAGTCCTTTCATTTAAATGCCGTTTTGGATTGTTGCTACAGTTAGCCTCTTGCATCACGGTCTGGATATCGTGGGTACACCGCAACAACAGCAGGAAGGAACAACAGAGACAGGAAAGCGCGCGGACTTTCAAGTGAACTTGCTGAAGATACTCCGGCCGCTTTCCCACAGGGTGCAATGGGCTGGCTATGGTGAGAGGACCGTAAAAGCTGTCGCCATTTCGAGCAAAAAAGAGAACGTCACTTGATGTGTGGACGTTATCTGCTGCTTTTTTTTTTTTTTTTTTTTTTTATTGGCGTGGCACGTTAAACTGTTATTCGCGTGCATGAAACTAAGCCTATACGCACGAAGCTTTGAAAGTTGCCTGGCAGTCCCTATGCACACGATGCGACTGTCTTTCCAAGATTGATGGCGTTTTCCGTCGCCTAACCTAGCCAAGCCCGCTCCTTCTTTTACTGGTCTACACGTGCCGTCACTGTGATGACGCCAGTTCCAGACGTTATGGTGCAGATACAATCTGGCAGTGTTCTTCATGCAAAATACCTAAACGTGGAACAATTCACTACGGTTAGCGGGAGGTGATCTGCAATATCAATTACTTTCGAAACGAGTCGTGTGCGTGTTGGCGCTGCATACGATACCGCCGGTTGGGGTGTTCAATTATTTATCGAAGCTCGCCGACTTCCATGCTGTCGCCACCAAACACGCTTCTTCGTTTTTGTGAGTTGTTGCTTAATTTTTGATGGGCATTCTCATCTTTGCAAGCGGGAATCTTGCGTTATGTGAGACGTGAGGGGAACTATCACGCAATGCGTGCGTGGCTATCGACAAACCCGGACTACGAGGCGAGCGTATATATTTTTTATACCATAGAAAATTTATACAATTCATACCACTCTGATGGACTATTGACCACATTTATACCGCGGAATAAGGGAGGGAGTAGGTAGGGGGGGCTGACACGTTTCATCAGTAGCAGGGAGAGAGAGAATGAGAGAAATACACCAAGGCTAACCGGAACACATAATGCCACACACGCTCGGCCAAATAAACAGTTTCTTCTTTGACACGCCGACTGTTGCCTTCTTCGACGTCACGATCACGGGACAATATCATGAGCTTAATGTGCGTGCAATGTGAACAGCAGCTTGTGGCAGCTATTGAATGTTTTTTTTTTTTTTTCTCTTGAACCATTTCTTCAATCTTATAACACAGTCGTTATTAACACACTCCTAGAGCCACCGGGGTTGGACATGGCTCATTTAACACTGCGGGAAACATGACAAGCTCGGAAGAGGGTAATTATAATGCGCTACGGCTCCCATGTCTTTGCATTTCTCTATCCCGGACGCCCCATGTTTGGCGATATCACGCGCGTGTGCAGTGCTTTCGGCTGGGCCCGTCGTTCCCTCGACGAAATAGTGTGCAACTCGAGGTAGTGCAACGAGTGTCCGCGAAGAGAGCCGTTTTTTTTTTTTCTCTCACGTTCTTTGCGCGCTCTGCGCGAAGATCCGGTTCTGGCGACGAGAGTGGGTCTGTTT
The DNA here is from genome assembly GCA_030522465.1 of Rhipicephalus appendiculatus. Classification (NCBI taxonomy): domain Eukaryota; kingdom Metazoa; phylum Arthropoda; class Arachnida; order Ixodida; family Ixodidae; genus Rhipicephalus; species Rhipicephalus appendiculatus. The sequence goes on from JALIZH010011397.1 coordinate 86,384, forward strand.
TCGCTGCGGGAGAACCACCAGTGCACACATTTTTTTTTTAATTTTTTTTATTTTTTACGCCCTATCCGGAAAGAGAAAGTACGAAGCAGATTTGCATGTGACTACGGCAGGAAGCGTGAAAAAGAATGTGCGCGGCATTATACGGCTGCTTACCGGATGAAACAAGGAAAGATTATTTCGTTAGATACGAGACAAAAGGTAGAGACTAAGCGTTAACTCGGGTGCTATTGTAAACGTAGAGAATGTCCGTGCCAAGAATGTAATTACTTTCGAAACCTTGCGAAAACATCCGGAGTGCATGCACCGTCTTGTCGCTCTATGAGTAACCTTCAATTTGAATTACTTTTTCTTTACGCACGTGCGTCAGGTGCCGTGCCCCACGAGACTGCCTGAAGTGTCTACGCGGTATGAATTTGTCTGAGAGCTAAAATCGTATGTCTGCTCAGCGCGGGTGTATTTGCCATTGGCAAACAATAACGCCACGAACAGGTTTTCTATCCCGACGTCTCTGCAACTGCGCAGAAATGGAACATGTCACGTGGAAGCCTATTTCGTAGCTTTGCGTATCTTGTATTAGCCAATGCATTAAAGACTTGTTCCAAAGCAAACAAACGTGCGTTAGGGTTTCCTAAATTTATTTGCCAGGCTAAGGAAAAGAAATCTAGAGGCAGCAAAACTATTCATGTTATCGTGAGATAACGTAGGCGGAAGTAAATGTGGATTCAAATATGATTTAATCAACCAGAAACTGGATGTTAATTCTGGTTAACCCAGCTACGTTTTTCTTTTTCATATATCCCTTATGACGGGCAGTATGTGCGGGAAATGATGTGCACTAAATGCCTGGCAAAAAGTGCTACCCTACTTTCAGAACCGCTATTGGATGATTGCCAATTAAGAACTTGTAACTTTTTATACACTCGAAGATAAGGTCGCAATGTTGCATGTTCAGCTCATGCTTACGTCGGTAGTGGTTTTAAGTAATACAATCACGAAACACTCATAGCTGTTCTGAACTAGGAAGAGACAGCATCCATTTGTAACCTGCGCTGCCCTTCATTAGTTCGCGCGATATCCTTTTTGTTCCGGATGCAGAGTGGTTGGCCGAGGTGGTTGCCAGAGTGATTCACCGCGACTCATCCGTAATGCCCCTCCTTGCGCGCGAGCGATTTGCATAGTAATGGATCGTCACAACGAGCGGAACGGACGCTCCTGCTTAATCGGTTAGGTCGGGTGGCGTCGCTACGGTTGCCAAGTTTATGCGAGATCCTCGACTCCTTTCCATTTTCTCACGGTCCCGTTTCTATACGCTTTCGCTGAAGGCACACCGGCGATTTCAACTTCCGCACTTGAGTGAAGCTCACGGGGCTTCCGTTGGTGACGTGTGCGTGTTACTACGGCGCTTGTGCGTGTCGCGCTGTATAGAGCCCTAGCCGGCTTTTCTATTTCTATTTTCTTTTTATGACGCACGCGTGAGTTCCCCAGGGAGTGAGAAACCCGTCGGCCCACTCAGTCAACGACGATCGTAACGACTGCCTCCGCAGCTGCGAGAAAACACGCTCCGTGCGAAGGTCGTACCTCGCGTGTCCGCCTGCATGCCGAGAGCACGATTCCGTTTACTGGCCGACGACACGTGGTTACTCTCGAATCCGGCTCGTGGACCTATAGTTGTACCCGTCCGTTCATTCATTCGTGGATTGCTTCACTCGTGTGATCGGCGCGCCGTTGTGGCTTAGCGGCCAAAGCTTGCGCTGCAATGCTTGACGATGCGGATTCGAATGCCGGCCATGGTCGGCGCATTCCGACGGTGCTCAAATGTAGACATAACATGGCGCATTTGTTGTGTCTGTAACAACAGACGTAATACAAGCGCTCCGTTATGTCTACATCTGCGTTCGTGTGCGCTTTCTGTGCGGCGCTTTTTGTTAAATATAGACGTCTACATGATGTCTGGGAGACGCGCCAGGAAGCGAGCATTATTCGAGGACGCAAAATGTTGGCGACAGGGACGCAGGTGGGGTGTGGGTCGAGCTTGCTGGTACTGCATCTTGGTGTAGTGGGTGCGACTGTGTATAGCGGGCGTGACAATGACAAAGTTACAGAATGTAGGGCGCAGAACGGGATCGCGGCTGCACACTGTCGTGTCTCACCTTGCTACTGTCGATGCGCATGGCTTTCAAAACGACGACGTCTTCGAATTGCGCCTGTGTAGTGATAATTATTTCTGACATTACACCATCATATCCCGGTTAATATTCTATTGTATACAGTAGATGTCAAGACAACGCGAGGATAAGAAGTGTGCTATACTGCATACAAATGGCTTTAGAATGAAAGCTTGCATGGTATTGAAGTGCGTATTACTAAGGGGAAAAAAAAGGGCCCATATTTCTATCGATCAACCACAGTCTTCAAACATAAGTCGCTTTCACACCTGCATTTACGAGCTGTCCGTGTGGCACGAAGCCTCGGTTGAAATATGTGTCAGAAACATATAGGTCGGCACTTTAAGGGAGTACTCAATCAAACTCACTCACCACAATTTTTTCAGCCTTCGAACTCACTCACGTTCACACTCACGTCCACTCACACTCATGAGTACTCACTCACGTTCACACTCACCTCCACTCACACTCATGAGTACTCACTCACGTTCACACTCACGTCCACTCACACTCATGAGTACTCACTCATACTCAACTCACCTCGTTCAAATGAGCGTGAGTGAGTGTGAGTTGAGTGCACTCATGAGTGAGTGTGCCGAGCTCCATAGGTCGGCACTTTAAGGGGAGTACTCACTCAAACTCACTCACCACAATTTTTTCAGCCTTCGCACTCACTCACGTTCACACTCACGTCCACTCACACTCATGAGTACTCACTCACGTTCACACTCACGACCACTCACACTCATGAGTTCTCACTCACGTTCACACTCACGTCCACTCACACTCATGAGTACTCACTCATACTCAGCTCACCACGTTCAAATGAGTGTGAGTGAGTGTGAGTTGAGTGCACTCATGAAGTGAGTGTGCCGAGCTATGGTCAGAAACGATTTCTCGGCGCACCAAGTTAGGCCCACCGAAATAAACGGCGTGTAGCAGCAGGTCCATCTTCCAAAGTATTTTCTCTCAAGGATTACTTCCGACTCCAAACAATGGGTCGGCCGCTGCGTGTGCTCGATTCTCGTTGAGGAATGGAACCACTGCCCTGAACCGAGTGTCTGCCCAGTTGTTTCTGTCGTTATGTCGTGCAATGAATCTAGCGGAGAACTTAACTTTTATTAAGCGTTGCCGACTGCGTGCACAAGTACCATTCACACTGCGCAACAAACTTACAAAAGCTCTGCGATACAGTAAGACCGCTCGACTTATGTGAAAAATTGATTCGAGATAATGTCCATTTTCGCAGAACCGTCGCAAGACCAACGCCATAGCATCATTAAATGCTCTCTTTTCTTTTTCTTAGCATCATCGAACGTCGCACAAGCCTAGTTTACGTGGGTAGGAGAGCTATTTTTTCTCAGTAAACATTTTTTTTTTCTTGACCAATGTGTGCGGTCCTCTGGTCGGGACGAGAGAGTGTAGCGTGATCAATATTTTGTTCACCTCAGGCAGCGTAAGTGCCGCGTTCTTCAGTTCCCCGGCTCCGTTATTGGGTTTACGCCGCAGCGCTGCAAGTTATTATTTATTGACCTCGGCGGCTGGGTGTTTATATAAATGCTGTAGGTGATGTCGCGTTGTCGATTTCTGCATGGTCATGACACCTGTACTTTTAATAGAGATAGCACTACGTAGACAGACAGACAGACAGACAGACAGACAGACAGACAGACAGACAGACAGACAGACGGACGGACGGACGGACGGACGGACGGACGGACGGACGGGACGGACAGACAGACAGATAGGATAAGTACGTCGAAAATCAACGCCTTAGAACAAACAGTCCTTGAATATGTTTACGGTTCAGCCATTGTATGGATGCTCTTTCTGAAGAAGTATGTGTGAAAAATAGCCAGGATCCTGTAGAACGCATGCGTGAAAAATGGGAGGTGCAATCAAACACTCCTTACTTGAATGTTAGAAGACGCTCCTGTGTAGCAAGGAAGTTGAAAACGAATTTAATCTGCGGTTTTACGGAGGTTACGCCGAACAGTTTCCCTTTACAGAACGTAAACCTACGTGGCCAATAAAATGATGAAATATATCGAAATTCATGACAACATCTGGGTTTCTTTTAGAAATACCGTGTAAGCGGACGCGTAGACATTACATATGTGTTCCCAGGCATTGTGTTAATTTTCGTGTACAGTTTTTTACCGATTTTTTTCTTATTGCACTGCCAGTGTGCATACGCAGCTCTTTTTCGGACTGGATAATATTGCAGAGATTGCCTTGCCAGTTGTTTTTAAACACTCCGTGAAGAAACATGCAGGCTTTACGATGTAAATAAGGCTGCTGTGCAGTTTACGACGACCGTTGACATAGTTCAGTACTCAAAGGAAAGCTTTAACAAAGTTGTGTTTAAGGAAAAGGCTGAGCTATGGACTTTACAGCCTTGCAGCAAGAGTACAATATTTTTATAGGTGCTAGTTCGCTGACAGTGCTTGCTCGGTGCATTAAGTTAAACCCGCTGAAATAAACATCGGATAGCTGTAGTTCCTTCGTCCAAGCAAACAACGTTTTTCACGCAAGGTTTACTCCTGCCTCCAAACAATGTGTCGGCTGTTTAAAGGGCCACTAAACAACCCCCGAAAATACGAAGAACGAACGCGTTATTCTCCCCTGACGTTTCCCGCCTTTTTCGGCACAGTTCGTGACGCCAGCAGCCAGTTCACGTGACGCCGCGCGGAGATAAGATCACGATTGGTCCACGTACGAGAGATATCAAGTTGCGAATTGTCTCCTGTACCTGCTTTGACATTCAGTCGCACACCCGTTCTGCTTTGTCTCGAACGACTATCGTGCACGATCGACAGATTTCACTTCATCTTGGTTGATATACAGCGCACACGAGACGACGACGATGTATAGGAAGCACAGCGCCTGTCCTGTGTTTCCTATACTTCGTCGACGCCTGTCCTGTGTTTTCTATACTTCGTTGACGCCTGTCCTGTGTTTCCTATACTTCGTCGACGCCTGTCCTGTGTTTTCTATACTTCGTTGACGCCTGTCCTGTGTTTCCTATACTTCGTCGACGCCTGTCCTGTGTTTCCTATATTCGTCGACGCCTGTCCCGTGTTTCCTATACTTCGTCGACGCCTGTCCCGTGTTTCCTATACTTCGTCGACGCCTGTCCTGTGTTTCCTATACTTCGTCGACGCCTGTCCCGTGTTTCCTATACTTCGTCGTCGTCTCGTGTGCGCTGTATCAACCAAGATGAACGCATACCAACTCGCTCAAGCTTCCATTCTTATGCAGTAGATTTCACTTCGTTTTGTGCGTTTTCGACTAATCAATTCGGAGATAACGGCGTGCACCGAAAAGCGTGAAATTCTGATAGGCTGAAGGCTCAGTGGCGAGGAGGAGGTTGCCCTTGTAGGAAGTGCAGTGAGGGCGAAGAAGGAACCACTCTCTCGTCGTTGAAGTCGTTCAGAGGCCCTTTAATGGACGGTGACACGAAGGTACTGTCTGTGCTTGTTTCTCGTTGTGCAATGGAAACGGCTACAATCGAGTGTCTGGCGACTGTTTTCTGTCTTTCTTATGTCGTGTAATGATTCCAGTGGAGAACATTTCTTCGGTGCTTTGAAGTGCGCCCGGAAATCCGCGACGCTCGCGAGGTGCAAGAAAATTGCGAGCCGCGTTGAGATAAAGTGATGCCGCACGTTTTTTGTGAAAAACTTATACAAGATAATGTACACTTTCTCCATGCCGTCGCAAGAACAGCCCTGTAGCGTCATCAACAACCCTCCTTTTTCCCATAAAATTTTCCGCGAGGCACGTAATACGAAAAACCCGGCAGATGCCATTCATTCTGGTTGTCGATGCTATGCGAAGCATTAGGCGATTAGGGGCCTATAACGAACTTTTATTTATTACCTTGAATCAAGTAACACATTCATTAATTCTACACAGAATGAATGAATGAATGAATGAATGAATGAATGAATGAAAACTTCATTAATAAGACCGATGATATTCGTCTCAACCATCCTTTTCATGAGGCATCTCATCTGGTCACGCGTAATGTCACAGGTCATGCTGCACCGTAAAATTCGATGATTGCGAAGTTTTGTACCAGCCTAGGAATGAAGAAACGCGTCTCATAATTGAGGCATGGCATATCGATTGTAGTGGTAGCGCCTGCGTGAGCCAACCGTCGGTTAACTTGCATTAAGATGAAATCAAATGCCTAAACAGTTATCTTCTGCGTAGACCCCCCACGCGTGCTGGATTGATAGGTTAGTCTGCTGCATGGTCATGCCCAGATAAGTTTTCGTGCTTTCTTTATCTTCCGCCATTGCGAGTATCTTCAGTTATTAGTCGGCGTTTGTGGTGGCTTGACTACTTTCTTGTGTCCGTGTTTGCACGCCCTGTCTTTTTAGAATGGATACGTACCAACTAGCTCAGCTCTCTGTTATTTTCATCTGGTCAGTATGTGTTAGAACATAAGCTCGTAGCACAAAAACTCTACATTTCAGAATCGGAGACTAGATTTCCGTTATTGTTGTGGAGATCAATATCGATGTTTCTCGAAACCTGACGCGGAATCCCCTTCAAAACGGACCCTTATAGCACATATGGAAAAGGCCTGTCGAATGGCAATGGTATTCCTAAAGGAAAACCATTTTCTGTTCGCAAAACGTTTCAGGAAGAAAATCGAGATAGGACTAGCTAGCGGATGTGCGCTTGAGACATGTGACTTATATAGCTCCGGTGCGAAAAAACACCAGATTCAGTTTTTTTTTTTTGTACTGTGGTTGTTGTCACTGCTGAAGCGTTAAGCAACTAAATCGTTATCCGCGGGGAGGAAACGACCTCTTAGACGAATGCTCATCTTCGCAAGAAACGCGAGCTGCGTTGTTTTGGGAGTACTTTCCATCAAAAGAACGTCGGTGAATCATTCCTTCTGATGCAGTGCAACTCGTGTTTGCTTTGTGATCCTTTGTGAAGCAGTGTCCGCCGCGGTGGATCAGTGGTTATGGCGCTCGGCTGCTGACCCGTAGGTCGCGGTTCGATCACGGCCGCGGCGGTCGCATTTCGTTGGGGGCGTAGGGGCCCGTGTACTGTGCGATGTCTGTGCCCGTTAAAGAACACCAGATCGTCGAAATTTCCGGAGCCCTCCACTACGGCGTCTCTCATAATCATATCGTGGTTTCCCGATGTAAAACCCCAGATATTATTATTATTACTATAATAATAATAATAATAATAATAATAATAATAATAATAATAATAATAATAATAATAATAATAATAATAATAATAATAATAATAATAATAATTAATATTATTATTATTATTATTATTATTATTATTCGTGAAGCAGTACGACTATTTCGAAAACATTTATTAACATGCACCTTCACTTTGTCGGTGTGCAATGTGAGCTGTGGAGATGAAAAAGTACGGTGATGAAAGGAAGTTCCTTTGAGTGAACGGATATTTGCGCATCAAATTTAAAGTATGACAGCGTTTCCAACACGGCTTTTCAGTGTATTTCGCTACTCCCGTGGGTGTGCTTACGCTTTCGTATTACGCTACTGAAACGTTTCATTATGAAATTAAATTGTATAAAAATATGTCTCTGGAAATCGGTGTGGTTACCTCGGCAAACCATATTTCATCTGAACAATGTTCTAAGGGAACCTTTCGGTTCCCTAGTGGGGGAATTATTGGGGGTGAGCGCGGTAGTGCGATCCTTGGATGACAACTGGGCCTATGGCACTTGTTCACTTCATAAACATTCCTTCTGAGTTTCTTGTTTTTGTTTTTACAGCGATAGCTGTTATGAGATCACAACAAGGGCCGTTTTTGGCGCGGAAGTTGTCCGCCGCCGCCGCAGGCGGAATTATGTTAACCTGTTAACTGCAATATATGGGAAGCATTTCCACACCAAGGATAGGGAGATGAAATTGCCCAGCTCTATTTTCTGGCCATAGAAATGATTGAAAAGTATGAACAGGTTAATAGTTTCTTTAGTTCGAAGTTTTACAACGCACATATCTACTTCAGCAACCTATTGATACATACATACAAACAACTTTATTCGAGTCCTGAGGGACTCAAATACTATTGATACTTCGCTTAACCACATACTACGGAAAAATGGCTCCACCGTACAAAGCTGTACCACATGCTCAGCGCAACATATGTGGGGCTTGTCACGCACCAGTTAATGATGTTTTGATGGTGTTTCTGTGGCTTTTGCCTTAATGAAGATATTGGCAATGATACTGTGTAGAAAAAGCTTGCATTTCCTAGTGGCGTGAGCAAACGCTATTGCGGCGAGGAAACGCGCAAAGTAGACGTCGGACCTGCTTTCCCGACCTGGTAGCCCACTCCATTAAAGTACGGAAATCAACCACACAGGAACGCACGAATTGCCGGAAAGAAGGGGGCTTCTTTTTGTATGATTTTTCTTTTGTGCGTGCGTGCGTTTGTGTGTGTGTGTGTGTGCGCGAGTGCGTGTGTGTGTGTGTGAGCGTGTGCGTGTGTGTGTGTGTGCGTGTGCGTGCGTGCGTTTGTGTGTGTGTGTGTGTGTGTGTGCGTGTGTGTGTGTGTGTGCGTGTGCGTGCGTGCGTTTTTATGTGTGTGTGTGTGCGTGTGCGTGCGTGCGTTTTTATGTGTGTGTGTGTGCGTGTGTGTGTGTGCGTGTGCGTGCGTGCGTTTTTATGTGTGTGTGTGTGCGTGTGTGCGTGTGCGTGTGTGTGCGTGTGCGTGCGTGCGTTTGTGTGTGTGCGTGTGCGTGTGCGTGCGTGCGTTTGTGTGTGTGTGTGCGTGTGCGTGTGCGTGCGTGCGCGTGTGTGTGTGTGTGTGTGTGTGCGTGCGTGCGTGCGTGCGCGTTTGTGTGTGTGTGTTGTGTGTGTGCGTGCGCGTTTGTGAGTGTGTGAGTGTGTGATTGTGTGTATGTGTGTGTGTTTGTGTGTGTGTGTGTGTGTGTGTGTGGAGAGAGAGCCTGCAGATGTAGAAGTCCTGTCTTCCCTCGTCTTTTGTCCGTATTTACTAGCGCAGTTAACAGGCC
>JALIZH010011398.1:0-51811 GCA_030522465.1 Rhipicephalus appendiculatus
AATGTGAGTTATTGGTAACTGGTGACTATCGTCATGCGTATAATCATGTGCAGGGTTCTTCGTTAGGGGAAGTCAATGTAACGCTCCTCCCCCCCTCACCTCCATTGGTTGAGCTTGCAAGAAAACAAACCTGTGCCAACCAACGGACGCAAAAATGAAAATGAGGCGACGACTTGCTCTTCACAGTGCGAGAACTTCTGTCCCCTTTGTCTCCAGCTCGGGGGGAGGGGGAGGAGGGGCGAAGGTTGCAAACGAACAGTTCTTGGATCGCAACACCAGAATTCTCGGCTGCCATAATCGTCAAAAACCTGTAAGGCCGACATCCTATACATCAAACAATGACCAGACAGGTCCGGCTGAGTAAAAGTATGTGGCAGACTTGGCGCCAACCTCTGAAGATTAGGGCATTGCCCCCCATCCCGCCATCCCACTATCGCGTGCGCACGCCTGTGGTGAATCCCTATATTGGCTATGTGACTAACGTCACTGTTTGGGCGAGTTGGGAGTTTATCGTCGAGAAAATTTCAACAGCGTAGAAAAAAAAAAACACGAATGCACGAAAGGTTTGTCCGTGTCAACTCTCTTTTCGTGCATTCCTGTTTTTTTTCCACGCTGTTGAAATTTTCTTGGCTATGTCATGGCAAGCGTTGATTGTTATCAAGGCTTAACGCTTTCAGAACAGCTGCACTGCCTTCATTATATCGAAATCAAATTATGCGTCGGCACACACACAGACAACAACCGTAAGTTAAGTGTGCCTGAATTTTTCCTAGTACCGAGATTCTTTCACCTTCATGCTTGCTTGTAAGTCCTTGAGGGGGGGGGGGGGGTGGCATGAGCTAACGTCACTGTAGTCCCCATAATTCTGTAAAGACAGCACAGCGAAAGGTCAAGCAGAGCGTTTACCCGAGCGGTTTAGTTCGCCGGGGCTAGCGATTCCGCGATAGCGCAAAAATATGCGTGTGACGTCAGGACACTACTGCCTTTTTCGCTGATTCTCACTGCACACAGATAATTGACTGCGGCGTAGACGGCCGTGTTTGAATTGTGCTTTTTTTTTTTTAAGGGCTTGAAATAAAGCGCGTTTTTTTCCTCATTTCTGGCTGCTTGCGAGGTGTTATTCAACGAGGAGTCTGCAGCTGTGCAGTTCTGAACATCCGTTTCAACTTTTGTGGTCAAAAATAACTTTCAAAACGAGTCTATCGTGTTCAGTCACATGAGCAAGATGTGAATCAAGACGTTAAAATCCTCCTTCATCTCTGCGGGGCCAAATGGGGAGGTCCTACACAGTCCCTGTTGGCTCAACATAATGCGTGCATACGCTCCATGATGAGTTACACCTTTCCTCTGCTGCACTGACTTCCAGCCTCCATTGAAATAAGACTCCACTTGCTATTCCAAGGGGCCTGCGGGTATGTACGGGGCTGCCACAGACGACTTCTAGTGATTTGGTGTATGCCGAAGTTCGACAGCCACCTTTGGCAGCACTCCGAGCGAGAGAATAATCTGAACATTTATTTGAAATCTTCACAAAGCATGACAGTCATCCTTTATCTGGTGAGCTAACACATAGGTTACTCCAGGATAGCGTATCATCATTCCGAGCAATATTACCGGGATATAAACGGGGGGTTTTGAAAGCTATCTGTGACATAAATGGCATACGTAAGAAAGCAGACATGACACCTCTAATGGCTGTAAAAATGGTGCTTCATCGTTTTAGGGGCGAAGCTCCTTAGGGCGTAGGCTAGTCCGGCGTCGTCCTGCATCGTTGTCGTCGTAGCCACCCCTGTGCGATGACGATGACGCTGCCATCACGGCACAGCACATGGAATGTGGGTACATTCAATGTACCCACTATGCGTCATAACGATGACGCTGATGACGATGATGACGATGACGATCGCGATGCCATCGCGATATGGTCTCACATGCATATCGTTTGGCCACATGCAACCAACCACCATCCGAGGAACCTGCATCGATCTCGTCTTTGCAAACTTTCGACTACGACCCATCCAGGAACCGCTCTCCCTCCATTTCACCGACCATAAAGCCGTTATAATGAAGGGGGGAACTGAAGCCACGGCTTATGTAAACGGTAACCACGACAAACGAAGAAACGAAAACAAAACGGGAAATCACGGCTCACGAATAAAAAAAATCACAGCATACCTCCGGAGCTTCGCCCATTCATCATCATTCACTTCGTGGATATGCTGTGATTTTTTTTTATACAAGGCAAAGTGGCGGAAGGACGACGATGTGTACAAATGGGTCCTGCACTGAAGGAGCGTCAGCCTCTGCGGTCTTCATACCAGAACTTCAAGATAATGTATAAATTTTCACACAAATCTTCATAAACGACATCACAATTAGTAACCATTTTCGAAGCAGTTTACTTTGTCTGTGAGAATTCCAAGACACGACACTTGATATTATGTACGGAAAGGAAACCTGCCATTGAAATAAACAAGAAAAATACAAGATCATCATCGAAAATTGGTGAAATGACCACATATATTGCAGAAACTGTGGAGAATGCGTAAGCGCGGGGTCACAGCATCGTACTTCAATGGATACCCAGCCACATTAAAATAAAGGGTGGTGAAGAGGCAGATAGACGCTCAAATTTGGATGAAGGATGGGACTGCGTAATCCTTATGTCTAGGTCGGATATCCGGAATATTAAAACACAAGGAGCTAGCCACTGTTAGATGGTCTAATAGCGCTAAATTAAAGCATCCATTAATTTATAAAGTCGATACACACACACAAAAAAAAATTCTTCATAGCGGCAGATCTTCCACCACAGAGAGACGTTACTTCCCAGACATTGACAAGAAGTAGGTTATAAAAACAATAGCGCAGCAAAAGGACGACGTATAAAATAGTTTCCTGCACAAGATGGACCGACCAAACTCGCCTGAATGCTACTTTTGTCATGAAGAGAGTTGCTGTTGTCATAGAAAGGTGTGCGCATGAACATTCTTTTGCAATGTGAACTCCTGCGGACAAACTGTACATCGCCATGTTATTTTAACAGCGGAGCATTTTAAGCCTGGCGTATGGTTATGCTTAGTCCAAGAACTATCATCATCATGAACCGGCACGCGCTCTCTTCCATAGCGCGGTAGTCGTTACATAGGTAAGCTAGCAAGGCACGGAGCGCTAGGACGCTCGTCAACGCTAAGCCAGAGTTTAAGCTTAGTGTAGCTTGTATGTATACTTCTATAAGCATGCGAAAATTCTGGGATGAAGCTTGTATAAGGAAGGTGAACGAGGGATAAACGTTGTCTAGCTTTGTGAAGCATAACCATTGTAATATGCTCGTTAGAGCTTGATATGACTTGCCGACCTTAGCAACACTTTATACAGCGTAACCTAGCAAAACTACAGCAGAACTATAGCAAAACCAACGACTAACAGAAAATACAGCTCGGCTGTGCCTATAGCCTTGCCACAGCAACGCCATGCAGAATTAGTAGAGCCTTTTTAACGCGATAGCGTTAAAGAGCTCGTTTCGCAGAAATTCCGGCGTCGGCGTCGGTGTCGGCGTCGGCGTCGTTGGTTGTGAGCGAAAAATCATCATCTTGTCCGTGACCGAAAAATCATCATCTTGTCCGTGACCGAAAAATCGAGAAAGATGCAAATAAAATAAATAATAAAAATTTTCGGGTCCGAGTGAGGATCGAACCCGGGTCGTCTGCGTGGTAAGCAGGTGTTCTACCACACAGTCATGCCTCTTCTTGGATATACTGTGAAAATAACTTCCTCTGCTTGGAAATGCAGTGAAAATAACTTCCATGCTTCGCAAACGCAAGCGTCCTTTATATAGGCGTCGCAATATAACATCTTATATCCCAGGAATATTGCGGGGTACAAGCGTAAATTTCCATCGGGCGTCAGAATATGTGACTATCATAACGATTCCATAGTTTAAAGCCAGCCACCCATTACAAACGGCACACACCTTACTGCGCGTATTCCCTTAACACCACGTAGTGCGGGTGCATAGCAAGTTCGAAAACATTTCCCACATTTGCCGCGCATAATTGCTCCTGGTTTAAAGCCATACTACCCATTACATAGTATGCACTAAGTGATTGAAGTACGCAGTAGGGACGGGATATCGCTATCGCGTTCAACTCTTAAAGGCGAAGCTTAAGGGTCCCCCAATTTTTTTTAATTCGTTTCAGTATTCTTTATGCTTTTCTTGCTTATCTTTTTTTTTTGGCGAAGCTGTATGTGCGTTTTCTTTCTTTTTTTTTTTTTTGCTGCAGAACTTATAACAATAGGCTCTTCGAGGTTATATAAACCTCATACTATCCACAGCAAGCCACTTGAAACAGAACAGTTTCATCACAAGGCGCACACAATTCGTTGTGTGCTAACCCTCGACAGTTGTGTTGCGGCTGGTAGCCGTGCAAGGTTCAATGGCAAACGAGCGAGACGACAAACACGGTGCTGAATCTAACAAACACAAACACTGTAATAATATTTCCCAGTTGCTTTCTCTCTTAAGTTACGGAGTATCGCGAGCACGCACAGACCAAAACATAAGCGACCTAAATCTGACTGACTTTTTTGTGCAAAACGCTCGAGTGTTGCGTTTCCGTAAGAAGTCTTTCGTACTTCGATTATCACGTGCCACCTTAGGTTCCTTAAATTATTCCTTGTGAGTTTGCGTAAATGGAGCGTGTCCGCCATGGTGGATCAGTGGCTAAGGTGCTCGGCTGCTGACCCGAAAGGTCGCGGGTTCGATCCCGGCCGTGGTGGTCGCATTTCGGAGGAGGCGAAATGGTAGAGGCCCGTGTACTTTGCGATGTCAGTGCACGCTAAAGAACACCAGATGACCAAAATTTCCGGAGCCCTCCACTACGGCGTCTCTCATAATCATATCGTGGTTTTGGGACGTAAAACCCCAGATATTATTATTATTATTATTACTTTACATCACAACCAACATTACCTTTAGAGGCCAGATTCATGGCGATCTCACGTGTTTCTGTCGTGCTTAGCTGCATACCAGTCGTTACAGGAAACGTTTCGGTGTCGCGTTTCACTCCGTGAGCCCTGTACCTGCTCCTCCGTTCTTTCCTTCTTTGGTATTTCTTGTTCCCACGCTTCCCATACCACACAAGTGGCCCTGAGAACATGTGCATAAAAACCAAGCATCGCGCTGTGGCTGTTGTTTACACGTCTTTATTCACATTTGTGCCCTTGGAGTGCTGTGGTCAATTGTGGGGATCTCACTGCTGACTCCGTCGGTGAAGGCACAGCTTCTTTTTAAGGGGGGTATGGTAGGGTAAACCCCCCAAAAAATTGAATTTGCAATTTTGACAGCGAAAAATCCACTGCACTCTGAGGAACAAAGTTGTCGAAGCCCGACGCCGAGCGGCCGCTCCAAGCGGTTTAAATGCCGCGCCAAAGTGCGCCGCGCGCCCTGGCGTAAGCAGTATGCGCACAGAAAACTTCGTTTTCCTCAAATTGCGGTTTTTATAGATTTCTCAACTTCAATGTACCTTTTCTCAAAAAGTATTGAATCGATTCCGATGAAACTTTGCATGCATGTGCTACAAGTTGGAAATAATCTGAACTAAAAGAATTGCTGATTTTCTAAAAAGCCAAGTCTGTAAAAAAAATTACACAGCTATGCGCACCCTCTGTGGCTTTGTGAGTGCAGTAATTTTTTTTTTTTTGCAAAAAACTCCATTAAGGATGTCTTATTTTTTTTAGTTCAGATATAACCTACGGGTATCCCAAATAACCCGGCTTAATATCATTACGTTCCTTTAGGTGGTTGCAGAGAAAAGGTACATTGAGTAATTAAAGCACTCTAAAATTTGGGAGTGGGCCACAGGAAGGATTGACAACCTAGGAATAAAAAAAAGGGTGTAGCGTGATACCCAGTGGCATTCTTTGTGAGCACGTGAACTTTTATGTGAATACTTGCAGCCGTTTCTAAAGTATTACGTTAAAACTGACAAATACCATTCACCCTACCAAGGGACGCGTGACCTAACCTTGTCTTGCGGTATGTCTCGTCTGAAAACAGTGTTGAAGTCGCAGACACGCATTCGCTATACTGCTGGCATAACTGACTTTGAACACAGGACCTTGCTTCCTTGATTGCAGCGGCCTTTTGTGGGTACTGCCATGGCCTTATAATTATTTTTGCCTGTAAAAATTGGCAGCGTTTGGTATTGGATAATGCGTGCTCGTGGCTTTCTGTAGCCGTCTTTCTTATCAGCGGATTAAGAAGCGGAACTGTTGCACGGTGCCAATTTACCGACGCACTTCGTGTTACGTGTTTCTTGACCAAAACACCACAATGTGTGTAAGAGAAACGAAAATATAAATGCAGAACAGGTTTCTCAAAACTTTCCAGCTTCTCAACGGCTTCGGTTTCGTCTCTGGTTATGTGCGTGACGCGTGATCTTGCTCTTATATCCCCTCATCTTCAGCCTTACTATCAGCCTTATCTGGATTCACATTTGTACTCACGTCTACTCACACGTATTCCAAAGCAGTATCGTTCAGCTCCATTTCAATATTTATTGATCAAAGGCGTGAATTACGTAGGGGGGGTGCCTTGACCTCCCCCCCCCCCCACCAGCTCTTCTAGGGACGTTCTTGATAAATATATCTTATGTTGCCATCTCTTTCAGTAAAAATGACCTTACTGGTTTGCGAGCACTCATTACTCGTATTCGAACGTACTATATCAAAAGGCGCCAAGCAGAGTGCCGATTACGTGAAATATTTGTGTTAAAGCGCATTGACACCATGGTCGAAGAAGTTAATTCTAGGCTAACAGACTCATGAGTCGACTCACTCGGACTCACTCAGACTCAGATCGAGTCGTGAGTCTGAGTGAGTCCGGGTGAGTAATGCTTTGGTGAGTTTGAGTCTGAGTGAGTCCGATTGAACAAAATTTTCTTGAGTATGAGTCTGAGTGAGTCCGGCTCAGGAAAATTTTGGTGAGTCTAAGTCCGAGTGAGTCCTAAGCGCAAAATATATTTCATGAGTGAGTCTGAGTGAGCTCCACAAGTTTTGCCGACCTCTGCTCTTAACCAATTCGCTTAAGATAGTGAGCATAGCTTTTAGGCGTTCAGATGTGTCGGGTGTTTGGGCAGTAATGCAAGATGCAAAAGGAGGGAAGCTTAGGGAAGTCATAGTCAACTGCATCGAACATTGATGCATTAATCACAACTTTCATGTCAATTTTTGTTATTGCATAAGTGCGATACTTACAAATAATTACGTGTGTTTCGATTTAACATTCATGACTTCTGTATTGAAAAGTCTATCATGGCCTTTCTTTGGCGAACTAACATTATCATTTTTTTTTGAAGTTGACAACATGCATCAAACAGATGCATCAGCGAGCCATCCATTGCCTTGTCTATGAAGGAGATATCGTATTTGAGTGGGAGTGCACATGTGTAACGTGAAATCTCGGAACATGCGCAGTGTTGGTGGCATGCGTATAAAAGGTCACGCTACTCTCGAAGTAAAACTATTGTAAGTCTGCGGTTCGTGTATCTAATCGTGTCTTTTCTTGTATGCGTGTCTCAGTCGCGCAACTCTGGGCATTCCAATGGCAAACCAACAGGCCCAAATCGCAACCTTAGTGAAATATATTTCCAGCACCATCGTGATGGACATTGAGTCCCGTATCACTACTGAGCCGCCGCTGCACACAACAAAGAGAGCAGCACAAACGTTAGACGCGGAGAATGTCACTATGAAATGTGCACCCACAGTGACAGCGTTGTCCAGCAACATATCAGAGGCGCATGTGTTGTTTGTCGCATTCAATTTAAACTCCGACTCGCGCCAAAACACGAGTTCAGTTGCAGAATTATGCGGGCACACGTGCGTTGCCTCCCCCCCCCCCCCCTCCACTCTTTATATGAAGGTCGTATATGTCGTCTTGTTTGTGCAGGCGTAGTTCAAAGCGTCCTATTATGTTTCGTTGGATTCGCTGTAGTTCCGCTGCTGTAGTCATCCCCGAGATAGAATGTCAGTTACAGCTACACTTGTATGAAAGCTGTAACGGCGTGTAAAAGATAAGCGTAGTTGAAGGTGACTTAGGCGCTTTGCGACTCAGGAATGTCCGACAGGTTTTAATGAAGGCGCAGATAAGCTCGTCAGAAATCCTGTTCGGTCATATTTTTCTCTTTTTCTTTGCAGTTTTCTTTTTTAAATCAAAGTTCTGAATTCAGTGCAGTAAAATGAACGCGTTTATATTGGCTCTTTATGTTGTAGGTTTATAAATTTTGTAGTGTTCTAGGTTGCTTCTCCCGGCATTTTGTCTGTGCTGTTTAGGAAAAAAAACTTATTGCTTTGCATGCGAGCATACAAACTGTCATGAAGCATATCACGTTCAGACTTGTGTGCTTCTCCAGACATTACTTCTGTACAGGGGCTGCATAACACAAGCCAACAACATGCTTTTCAATATTTCAGTAAACTAAGCTTGGCAGTTACCGATGTTTAGGAAAAAAAAGAAAAAAAAGGCAGCAAAAAACTTGGACGACGCTTGAGCTTCGCCTTCAAGGGTAAAATGTGATAGCGCAATCAGGCCTCGTGCGCATCGCCTTCACAACTGCTAGCCTCGCTTCGGTTCTCGGTGCATGCCTCAACCATGCCTGTAGACGGTAACTGGGGGGCCCTGAAGGGGCCATGTCCCAGGAGAGCGGAAAAGCCGTTTCGCACAACGGGAGGTTATCTCGAAGTGTCACGGAAGAAGGGTTCAGGTGCGGCCGACTTCTTCCGCGCCGTAAGGAAACGAACGACTGTGCGCGTAACATTGGCCGTTTCAAACTAACCTATAATGCAGTTGTCTCAAACTCGTCTCAGGCAGCGGGCCACAGCCAAAGAATTTAGTGCCGCAAGGGCCGGGTCAGGAAAGAGTGGGGGGTGGGGTGGGGGGGGGCAGCGGGTTAGTTCATACACATAGTCAGCAAACGTCACCATTGAAAAGAAAGCGTTTCACATACTTCATATACGGGCCATTTCTGAACATTTGGGGCCAGGATTCCATCCAACAACATGTAGATACCGATCTCCAAAATGACCAAAAAGTGGACGCTCATTCAGAAATACTATTTTCGTTTCACGATAGTTCTTCAACACATGGTGACCACATTGTGTGCCCCGGGAAAACAATGCTTTAGACCAGCCATGCCTGTGTGGCTTACGCATATGCTTATTATGAAAATAAAAAAAAATATGGAACAGACATAGCCATAAGCGGGCCGCGGGCCGCAAGCGAAAGGTTGGCGGGCGGCATGTGGCCCGCGAGCCGCGTGTTTGAGACCCCTGCTATAATGCCTGCAAGTGGAGTTGTAAGTGTCCACTACGCCGTAATTCTTCCTTGTGCGAATCAGCGAAGTGCCCACCACGCGTTCGAAAGGCAACACGCAAACCTACGCAGCTGCCATCTTTGTTGACGTTTTTGCTGACGATGATAATGATGAAATATGGCTGAGCACTTTGTAATATGTCTGAGCCTCTAAAACACCCACTCGACGCGCAATTCACATGTTTTGACGCCTGGCATGATTATTCACTGTGCCATGCAGTATTGCATGCTTAAGGAGACTCCTTCCACTACATGACATTCATATAGTGTTTTCTTCTTTTTAAAAACAGTTTCAAGCATTAGCCTGGCTCTGTGGTAGGACTCCTGCTTACCACGCAGACGGCTTGAGTTCGATTCTTTCTTGAACCGGATATTTCTTTATTATTTACTTTGTTCGCATCCTTCTCGATTTTTCAGTCACGGACTGAAATCGATGTTTCGCTCACAACCAACAACGCCGACGCTGACGCCGACAAGGGAATTTCTGCAAACGAGCTCTTTAGCGCTGTCGCGTTAATATAGCAGTTGCAATCTTCAGGTACCGCCAACCAGTCGGTGTTTCGTGAAGTTCGATCACTGCACTTGTGAAGTCACTTGTGAAGTGACTTGGGAACTGACTTGTAAAGTGACTTGTGAGGGCCTTCGAAAATGGATGAGACAATGCACTGCACATAACATCGGATGCGATTTGCTGTTTACTGGCTCCTGTATTGTTGTGGTTTTCTTTCGCCGGTTAATCATGCTGGAAATCAGAAAAATCCTAGCGGTAGCTATGCTTGGCGAAATTTTTATTACAAACATGTAAAATTTTTCAAAGGATGGCTACGACTGATTATCCATTGCCATCGGATGTACCCAACCGGATGCCCCCCCCCCCCCCCTTATTTCTATTTCTTTCCTTAGCGTGGTCTACAGTCAAGCGAAAGAAACGATCCCCGCGCAAAATTTTCAAGTATCTAGTCGTTCGCAAATGCTTTAAGTTTCTCACAACCTTTATTTGCTATGGCGTAATGACTAAATTAATTCGACAATTAGGCTTGTCTCGCTGCCTGACTTAATCGATCTGTGCGCGTAACTCCTGCTGAAAATAGTGTGTGATGAACTCAAGTAATTTGAGATTTACATACATATGTGTATTTATTTCATTTGTCTAGGGCACAAGCTGGGTGTCTGTGCAAGTCAAACCTAAAGTTCAACTGTCTTATACGTTAGGCAGTACTAATGGATACTACTGTCATTGGAGCGTTCAAGAGAAGCGGACTTCGAGCGATTCGCTATTGTCCTAAATTTACTTGCTTAAAGGAGTATTGACACAATTTTGAGGCACTCCAGGGCGTACAAGTATTTTGCTTTCAGATTAAAGTTTGCGTAGCCCAGCATGTCCAAGCCAGTGCCACTGCAATGGACATTAACATGACCCGTCAACACAGCTGACTGAGTTTGCGAACTCTACGTCCTGCATGCAGCCTAAATTGCAGAAATCGCTGTGGGAGTCGCTGGACAATTCACACATCGTTGTTTACGTGAATGAAGTGCGACTGACGGCATATGATGGAGCTGCTGGTAGTATGTCGCAAGAAGCCGTCTTCCCGCGGCGTCAGACGTGTGTTTCCACGACATTGTGATACCGCCCCCTCGATACCGAAACCCGAAAGTACTGTTCGCGGGCGCAGGCAGAAGTTTTAGGAGCGAAGCTCCTTATTCCGTGGGTCATGCGTCCCTTGTACGTAGCAGCCACCTGCGTGATGACGATGACGCTGCCATCACGGCACACCACATGGAATGTGGTGTGCCGTGATGACGATGACGATCGCGATGCCATACAACACATGGCATCGCGAGGGGCGAAGCTCCTTATGCTTCGGCCGGCAGAAAACAGCCAACTCAGAACTGGCACGGACCGGGGGGAATCCGACTGTCTAATTAAAACAAAGCATTGCGAGGGCTATTCATCGGTGCTGACGCAATGTGATTTCTGCCCAGTGCTCTGAATGTCAAAGTTAGGAAATTCAAAAAAGCGCGGGTGAACGGCGGGAGTAACTATGACTCTCGGCACGCCACATCCCGGCACACCACATTCCATGTGGTGTGCCGTGATGACGATGATGATCGCGATGCCATACAACACATGGCATCACGAGGGGCGAAGCTCCTTATGCCGTGCGTCGTGCGTCCCTTGTAGTTTGTAGTACGCAGCAGCCACCTGCGTGATGACGGGTGTGCCATCACGGCACACCCGTTTACATGGATTTATGACCCGTTTACATGTAAACTCCTGCTTATACATCAAAGCCGTGATGAGGATGACGATCGCGATGCCATACAACACATGGCATCGCGATATGGTCTCACATGCACATCGTTTGACCACATGCAACCAACCACCATCACGTCTTTGATGATGTACCCCAGGAGCTTCGCCCACTCATCATCATTCACTCCGCGGATATGCTGCGATTTTTTTTTCTAAGGGAGGGGGGAGGGGGAGGCTCTACTTTGATGCGAAGTGGGGGGCAGGGCGGGTAGATGTGGTCGAGTGTCAGTTTGCTCTCTATGCTATGGCGAGAAAAAAAATTTCAGGGGGGGGGGGGGGGGGGGGCACGGGCCCGGTGTGCCACCCCTTGGCCACGCCACTGGTACTGTTTAAGGGTAACGGTATTAAAATATATTCAATGCATTTTCAAGCACTTCGACGCTCTCTTTGGGGTTCTCGACACTAGTGTACTTATTCGGAGCGAACAGTGTAATATATTTAACATTTGTGTCAGTACTCCTTAAAATGTGCGTGCAGTTTGTTGTATGATTTGGATTGCTTTAGATCCGCCTATGCCACACAAACCTCGTTATCAATTTGGAGCACGGTCACGTGCTCTAAGAATCGGCGAGGATCGGCCAAGAATAAAAATCAGAATCCCAGGAGGAAGAGAACCCAAGCATTCTTCGTGGCAGTCAGGTATTAAGGCGAAAGCCTTTAATGTCTCCTGCTCACGTCCGTCCGGTGTCCGTCCGTCCGGTGTCCATCCGTCCGGTGTCCGTCCGGCGTCCGTCCGTCCGTCCGTCCGGTGGTAGTGCTGGTGGTGTGCGTCCTCACCACCCTTACTGCACATGCGCAAACCCTCCCCACGCACCTCCTCTGCTGTGCTTCCCCTCTCTTTCCTCTAGGTATCCCTCCCGCCCGCGGCGTTTACACACCCATTGCGCATGCGCGTCCCCTCCCCCCTCTCTCCTCTAGGCATCCCTCCCGCGGCGCTAACACCCCCCATTGCGCATGCGCGTCCCCTGCCCCTCCCTCTCCTACGCTTCCCCCCTCTCTCTCCTCTAGGCATCCCTCCCCGCGGCGTCTACACCCTCACTGCGCAAGCGCGTCCCCTCCCCCCATCTCTCTCCTCTAGGCATCCCCCCCCCCCGCGGCAACCACACCCCCCAATGCGCATGCGCGTCCCCTCCCCCCCTCTCTCCTCTCCTACGCTCCCCCCTCTCTCGCCACGCAACGCCGACGCAGGCAGCGTCTGCTAGCGAGTTTCTTGGTTGAAAAAACCGACTGCTCGCGCTGCACAACCGTTCACTGGCCACCCCGTATATATGGCAATGGATCTTGACCTGCAAGGTGGTGCCGGTGGGAGATTTCTCCTGTGCGTTGCCGAACGATGAAAAATTCGCAGCGTGCGCGTTAACTAAAAGCGAACTGCGGGTCTCTGTGTCCAGTCCGAGTCTTCTGTCTCTCATTGCCCAGCAGCGATTGGGATGTTCCAGTAGGAAACAACCGTCCATCACTGCGTGCTTTGCGCCCCCCAGGTTTCTCTCCTGTGAAACGCTGCGATGAGCGCCAGCGTCAACGCCGCCGCCAGTGTAAGCGTTAGCGCCCGCTGCTTCGCATCTACACATGGTTCCCTTTAGCGGTGGATGGTGTAATCTTTAAGGCGAAAGTCTTTAATGTCTCATGCTCACGTCCGTCCGGTGTCCGTCCGACCTTCGTCCGGCGTCCGTCCGTCTGTCTGTCTGTCTGTCTGTCTGTCTGTTCGTCCGTCCGTCTGTCCGTCCGTCCATCCATCCGTCTGTCCGTCCGTCCGTTCATCCGTCCATGTCCATCCGTCCGTCCATCCGAGCTCTGGCACTGAGCCAGGTGGCCGCCGGGATGCGCAGACGGACGCCGGTCGCGTCGGACTCTATAGCGCTCGCGCTTTGCTTGCGTAGCGTCGCTGTGACCAGAGTTTGCAATCATTCTGACCGACGCCGTCTCAATGGACCCAGGCGTTCACGGAATACACTTTCCAATTTACAAAGGGTCCGTCAACTTAAGAGCTGGAACGCGGATGGCGTTTGCACGATGCGCAAAGCGCGAGAAAATACTAACGCATGCGAACGGAGGAAGATAAGTCTCGCGTCTCGCTGCGATTCGCGGTAAAAAATTAAAGAAGAAAACACGCACCCATTACGTTTGTGTCTTATGCCACTGAGAGTGTAAAAGAAAAAAGACATGGCATAATCAGTGGAATGGCCACACGCTTTCGCCGAACACACTTTGGAATGTACAAAGTGTCCTTCAATTTTTCTACCACAGAGTCATGCCAAGTCTTGAAACGGCTTTTTAAAAAGACCCCATGCAGGCGTAATGTCGGTGCAACGTCAATTGAGGTTGCAGTGCTGTCTATCTAATTTTATAACAAAGCAATATACATTACATATGTTATCTTATGATACAGGCGTCATGTCGGGTTAACGACAATTCATGTTATAGTGTTGACTCCGCTTCAACAGCAGTCTAAGAAACATTAAATTTCTATTGCAATGATTCAGCAAGCTATATTCAAGCGTTGCTCGACCCCGGAGGGATGTACTAACAAAATTTAAGTATGATGTTGATATCGTCGCGCCATAAAGGGCACTTCGTCTCGATAATACTGACGTCTTTTCTCTAACGTGAGCGCTGACGTTACGTCAGAGCGTAAGTTACCCTTTAAACACCAGTGCAGTCGGCGTTCCTGGTAAGCCCACGATGTGCACGCATTTACTGCGCTTACAAAACCACGCATATCCACCTCGTAACACTTGGCTCAAGTCCCCAAAACAAACAAAAAATGCAACATAGACAATTAGTCGCCGACTGCTCCGAACAAAACCGATTCCCACGCCTCGTGGGATCTGCTGATTTCTTTTCAGTGCGAGAAACAGCGAACAGAAGGGACAACAAAGATAGCTGGGCTGGCAATAGCTATCCTGCAATTATTGTCCCGGTTTGTTCGCACTGTTTCTTGCAATAAGAATATAAGTAAGTATACGCATAAGGTTCTTCGCCTACACTGATACTCTTATGCTAGCTACTTGGCTGCTTTCTCGGAACGTAAAAAAAAAGTATCTTTCGTAAAAAAATAGCGCTTTAAGAAATTTTTGTTGAATGTGTACATAGAAAGAGTGTGAATATGACACGGTCGCTATGGACCAGGGGTATTTTTTTTTCTGTATGGCTAGGCTGCACTGCATGATAAAGTGCATGCTCTTCGCATCGGTTAGACACCGCGAATTTTCGCTGCACTGGTCTTTTGCGATACCCATATGTGCATTTGTAAGCAAGCGTGTCAGTTAGGCTACTGTCTTGAGCATTGCGGTTTTCTTTTTTTTATATAATCTTTAGTAACAATATTAGACCAACTTGCACAACTCGCCATGTTGGCTTATCGGTTATCGCGTGGCGCTGGTAAGCGTGATGAAGGGTTCTCATGATCAAGTGTGTGTAAACAAAAAAGAAAAAAAAGAAACAGGTGATCAGAATGTTGAGTTCTCTAGTAATGCACGATTTATTATCGTATAGCAGTTGTGACCCGTGAAATCACATAATTTCATTTTCTAAAAGTTTTGAACTTGTCCAAGTTGCAGGGTTGGTTTATGGGGTCTAACGTCTCAAAGCGACTCATATAAACGTGTATCACGTTAAAGGTATACTCTGAAAGAAGTGTTGCGGTCATGGTTATGATGCATAAAATTATGGTGGTCTTATGAAAATTATAGTATCGGAGTCATTACGACGAATCTAGGAGAGTACCTTCTCTGTTTATTGGGCATACTCATGGGCATGCGCACAGGGGGGGGGGGGGGGCAAGAGGGGGGGGGGGGCGGCAGCCTCTAGTCACCTAAGAGGGGCGCGCAAAGCCAGCCCCATACATTGACATATTAGAGAGGTGGGGGGGCGCTGCGACTCGGGGGAGGGCGCAAAGTCAGCCCCATATGTTGACATAATAGGGAGGGGGGGCGCTGCGACGAACCTTCGAGCCCTCCGTGAAGGGGAACCCAGCGCACGCCTATGGGCATACTGTCATTGCTATGTTTTTCGTAACGCAGCTCTTGAGAAAGTGTCAAGAGCCACCGCCTGCCTCGAAAGCACGTCGCGAAACGTGAGGAAATCGGCGGTCCAGGGTCGTCTGCTGGCTCCTTTCACTCTTGGCACGTGCTTGACGGTTGGCGACCTCGGTTTTCACTTGCACGTCGACGTCGTGGCCCTAATGTCTGCGCGCTTCGCGCCGATAATTCGAGGAAAACGCGATGAATGTCAAGGACATCTGGTTGGCACTGCTGTTCTTTCTCTGGCGCCTTGCGGACATCGCGCAAAGACAAGTTATCGGCGCTCATTTTGACACTCGTAATGTGGAGCGTAAGTCGGGATGCAATGTCATTGATCGGCCTACGAGGAATTAGAAAGTTGGGTTTAAATAGTGTTGTCTTTTTTTTCTTTTCATTGTTTTGTTTTCATTCGTACGGCCCACCCTGCTTTGGCCTTGAGTCTGCAGAGGGAAATAAATAAGTAAATAAATAAATAAATAAATAAATAAATAACTTGAAAATATAGGAAAAGCGAATAAATAAATAAACGGCAGGGCATAGAATATGCCAGCAACAAGTGGCGATTTTATACGACGTCGACGTCAGCGGAAGAAATGCGCCGGAAGTGTCCACATAATTTTTATCATAATAAACAAATAAACAGTCCATGAGACTGTTTGGCGTAGCGCACACCCACAAGGACAAAGAAGGACACACACAGACACAGCGCTAACTTTCAACTATGGTTTTATTTCTGATCACACGGGTTATTTGTTATTTCTGATTACACGTGTCTGCTAGACCAACAACGCGCCTTGAGCAAATAAACAGCAATTAAACAAAGAATTAATTAATAATGTAAATAAAATACTGACTAACTAATGTGGTGTTGCGTGCCCAACCCTCGCTATGACACTGTGGCATGGTTTAGTCGGAGCCTGAGGATTAATGTGGACACCGGTTCTTTGAAGGGCACATAAATCGATGTAAACGGGTCTTTTCTTAATTTCTTCCCAACGATATGGGGACGCCCTGGCAGGGAATCGAACCCGTGTCCTCGAAATTGGCAGCGTGATGCCTCAGCTGTTGAGCTACCACGTTTGGTTGGTTTAGATTGCTACGTAAATGCTTTAGTGCACAAAAAAATCAACGTACCTTTACAAAAACAAATCCAGTGGCATTACATCGGTTACAGGATATTCTGATTCCTGAATTATTTTTAGTTTATGGGATTCATGACTCACAGAGTTTCTTAAGTGTGCATACTGAAGTAGCAGTAGCTTCATGCGCGCGAGGTGGTGCAACATATTTAGTTAAGAGGCCCCACAAAAGCCGACGGCGCTAGTGGGTTGGCGAATGAAAAAATTTTGTCGTATAAATATTACCTCAGTTGTATTCTACGAAGGGCTCCTGATACGTAGAGTTAGCGAGCACGTAAGATAGGCACATTAGTGAGAAAATATTAGAAGCGCCAGCAATGACAGACACCTATACAGCTCTTTCAGCAAGTTACTGTCCAGTACATGCTTTGTCATACGCTCTGTGCTATTTACTAAGAAAATATTTTGCAACCTCAAAAGCCCATGAAACATTCTACGAATTGCACAATATGCTTTCCTAAAGAGCTGGTTCTCCTCAAACATCTAGGATTTCATGATAGGGTTCAAAAGCGCTGTGAGTTGTTGACGGGGTAAAGTACACCAGCCGCTAAACAAAATGTTTTAATTAATTCTTAAGAATTTATATGGTGTTTCATGCCAAAAGCACTATATGATTTTGAGGCAAGCCATAATAATGAGAATCGTGGCTCCAGCGGCATTCCCCGTTCAACGATTTCTCATAGCTTTAGTTTTCTTGACGTTCTCTTGAGCGGCGTAGATAAACTTGTTTTACTTTCACCTCGCAGGCTGCGACAGCGGCTTTGGCTTGGAATTGGCTATGCGGTTGCACGCCCGCGGAATGCGCGTCTTCGCCGGCTGCCTTCTGCCGGACAGTCTTGGTGCCACCAAGCTGAAGGCGCTGTCCGCCACGCCAACGGAAGAAGGGAAAGGAACCATGCACGTGATAGCACCCATGGACGTCACCAGTGACAGCCAGGTGGAGGATGCCGTGAACCAGGTCAAGAAGATTCTAGCCAGCGAAGGTAAGCTACACATGATCCCAGCTAAGTCATTGTGTGCAGGGTTGCCGTTGGGCGGACATGAAAAGGCGCCAGAACTCACGCCAAAAGTAGCCAAGGTAGCCATGTCATTTGATATTATGGCCGAATTTCTAGCCAAATAGAACAGAAGCGGTATTATCAACAGAGTCTTTACTATTGATGAATAAATAAAACAATTTTGAATAACTAAGAAGGACAATGTTTAAAAAAGAGCCATGGCGCCAACTGGCAAATTTTCGTCGCCAACGGGGTCCAAAAGTAGCCCAATTTGGCGCAAAGTAGCCACCAACGGCAACCCTGATTGTGTGAACGATCATTATAGTATATAGGCTGACAGAGGCAAGCTCTGGCCTGAAAGCAACGTATCGCACAACATTTAGGAATGGTATAGATGTAGGACACTTCTGTAGCACACGATGAAGGAACGCTAAAAAAACACCAGATGGCCTATATATAACTAGAGCTTACTTTTCTACGGCGTGCCCCATAATGCGATGGTGATTTCTTTATTTTTTATTATGTGAGTCTTATTAGATTGACCAGCCATCGTCAGGCTAGACCGTCTCTGTATTACAACCTATCTTATTTAATTTCTGCTACGCAGATGGTAAGCGAGTACGAAGTGTTGCAGATCAATTAGAATAAGTGTTCAAAAGCTTGAGGTTTGTCATACAGTGTGGACAACAAATCATTTCGCAAAACAGAACAGGCACGCACTATTGTCTATTTGGTAGGTCACAATTTACGTATTAGTGCAGAAACATTCACCTACTTCCATTCAGGAGCACCAGTGGTGGTGCCAATATATTCGTTCGATGTACTGTCTGATATTGTCGCACATACATCTTCTTTTTTTGTAGTGTAACCCTGAAATCAGTGTTAAAGCTTTGTATTAAATATAGCATAGCAAAATTCAATCAATTAGCAATATCAAAATATTTCATTTGAACCTCGTCCACAGTATGGCTGAGGTATGTTAACGTTAAGCTGACTGTCAAGTAAACCTGCTCACAAAGCTGTTCGATTGAATATCTTCTTAACAAGGTATGGGTTCGAGCTAGTTGGTACTCCATGATCAACTACTTGTTGCGCAGAATTTCTAAGACAACGGAAGAAAGAGACACGGATGTTGCGCCCGTCCGTGTCTGTTTCGTCCGTTGTCTTAGAAATTTTGCGCAAGAAGTAGTTGATTATGAATATCTCTGTCTTTTTTTATTTGTTTTGTTTTGAAGCCCTCCTCGTCCGAATTGTCTTGAAAGAACAAAAATAAATTGTCATAATTGGTTGGTATGTACTAAATACTGCCACGCGCGTTTATTTCTCCATTTTCATGTACCCCAGCACGTCTAATCAATGCCTTGCACGCGCCGCGCCGGAATGTCGATCATTGCCTATTATGTTAGGTTGTTCTGATAAGGTACGTTGCTGGGCGAGTTGGTGCATCGTCACAAATTAAAAGTAGAGCGCGAAAGACTGGACAAAGAAGACAAGTAGACGGGACGGGCGCTCGTCCCGTCTACTTGTCTTCTTTGTCCAGTCTTTCGCGCTCTACCTTTAATTTGTTCTGATAAGCTTGAGTGGGCAACGCGAACAGAAGAGTTTATACTGCAACTAACGCACCCACCACTGATAAGGCTGAAGTCTTCGAAATTCGATGCCACATGTATAAATGCTGACCCGCCCCACCACTGATCAGATTGCAGACGCTCGACGTCTGTGCTTGCCGCTTTTGCTGCACTTTGAGTGTTGCTTCTTTTACTGGACACATGTTCACCGAATAAACCTTTCATCTTTATCAGCTGCGTCTTCCTTTCTTCACCAACACAACCATGTGGCAATATATGCAGGACGACCGCAGAAAGAAGGCGACCAGAACGGAGATCTCCCTAATGGTGACCAGGACGGCAGCGTCACCGAAGTCCCCCAGCTGTTTGCCTTGGTGGCTAACGCGGGTGTCATCTGGGCCACTGAGCTGGAGTGGGGCTCTCTGGAGCCCATGCGCCGCATGCTCGAGGTGAACGCGGTGGGCGTGGCGCGAACCGTGCGCGCCTTCCTTCCCATGGTGCGCAGGGCCAAGGGAGGACGCGTAGTCATCACCACTAGCCTATGGGGTGAGTATGACTCGCGCACGCACTTGTCGTTGCAGTTCGGGGAATCCTCGTTTAGAACTGCAGTGCTAAATTCGATCCAAGCAAGCCCGTGAGGTGGCGTTGAGGCAAGGCGTTGGCGTTCCCCCGTGGCAGACCTAAGCCCGGAACGCGTTAGAACTTGCCGGACGTTAAATAAAGTTGTATACATCCATCCATCCATGGTTCGGCCATTGTCACAGTTATTGCAATTTGCTTTGACCTCATACAAGTGTGTATAATAAAACGCATCAAGGTATCTCTGCTAATAGCTTAATCCCGCATAAACACGCTATCATCAGAACGTCGCATTGATTCAGTAGTACTTATGGAAGTCTTTCTGCCAGCTCGCTTCATCGTGCACCACCGTGGTGCATGATGAAGGCGTGGAGGCGGAGCCAAGACATCAGGCCTTGGCCTCATCTCCACGCCTTTCCCTGTACATAGGGCATGACTTGCGAGTAACCAGTTCACACAGCCTCACTATGACCTTGTCTGGATATTTATTTTGTCTATCGTCAACTGACTAGAACGGCTTTCCTCTGCCACATTGCCAAAATCGCCTGCTCGAGAGAATTTGCTCTAAGTTGAATACTTATATTGCTCATTGAACGCATGCGATCTGTAATTAAAAGAAGAAAGTAGGTATTTGTCGACACCACCCCTAATGCAATACCCCATAATTGAAGTAAAGCACGGAAGGGTAACAACTATTCCTACGTCCAACAGTGGCTGAATGTATTCGTGTAAATGTTTGCGGTATTGTAAGCGCATACGCCTTATGGCGCATTAGTACGCGAGAGTCGTTCTTTGATGTTCTGGTCTTGTTTTACACTGTTTCACTTCTGTGTTACCGCAATAACTGATCGAACAGTGACAGTTTCCTAAAGCCGACGTTTTTACAAGGGCACTTGTGTGGGGCCTGCAAAGGCTGTGTTTGTTTACGAAAAGTAGCTGCAGAAAAGAAGCTGGACTCGAAAAAATAGTCAGTGCTTCTTAGTAGATCTGTGCGCCGCCGCGCCGCGCCGCCGCCGCCGCCTGTTTTGACTCACGCCGCTCGCGCCGCCGCCGGAGACCCGAGAATGACCACGCCGCCGCCGCCGCCGACCGAAAATTGCGGCGCGCCGCCGTTAGTCCTTTATTTTAATCCGAACGGAGAATCCGCACATAAAATACATCACGTCACCGGGGTAGCTCTTCTCGATGCGTCCATGTAATTGACTCCATTTCAGCCGCCGCTGATCGGTGGGCCGCTCGGCCAACAGCGCGCCCTCTCTTTGGGTTCTTACTCTTCAACGTCATTTTTATCTCACGAAGTTTTCACAACTCTCGACTGAAATTAGAAAAACCGTACGCGCATGAGCCTCAGAGGGGGAAAAATAGGAGAGTGCGCGCCCAGCATCTATAAGCGAACCTCCTCTGAAGCCGCTATGTCCTAAGGCTCGTGTCAGAATTTCCTACATGCCTCTTCTCTCTTTCCCTTTTTCTAGGTGGCCTCATGGGGAAAAAAAAACTGGTCGCGTATCTGCTTGCCTCGCTGCAAATGTCGTCGAAAGACGATCGTCTTGTGACGGCCATACTACTATCTTTTGCCTTGCCTCAGACAGCGCCTACTCTATGTTGAATCGGCCGCATCTGGCTGGCATTGATAAAATAGAGGAGGCGCTGCGCGAGATATGGACGCCATCGAAAAACATGAGCTTGTGCTGAACGAAGGGCCACAGCCAGAGGCAGCACCTTATCGTCGGCACAGTGCTTTTTCGTGCACAGCGTCGCATTTTCAGCGCAGCCTAAAAAACACTAGGGTCTTTAGAATTACGTATCTATGTATTTTCTAATAAAGGAACACACGACCTGATGCTTACATATTATTGTTGCACCTCAGATATGCGTAGTATTGCTTTTTGATCGAAAATGTTCACAAGTATGAACGCAAATACCAGTTCAAGATGGCCGGACGTTCAGAAAGTGGTTAAATTTCGGCCGAGTGGCTAACTGGCTGAATCGGGTGACAGACAGAGAGACCAAAATTTCGGCGTTGAAGTATCCCAAGAAGGACTATCGTCTTTAAAAACGAAAATTCCCGAAAGTGCGCGCGTACACAAATCAACCTCCTTTTGACGCCGCTCCCCGCTCGTGCTGTACGCTCTAGTCAC
This sequence comes from Rhipicephalus appendiculatus, assembly GCA_030522465.1. NCBI lineage: Eukaryota > Metazoa > Arthropoda > Arachnida > Ixodida > Ixodidae > Rhipicephalus > Rhipicephalus appendiculatus. Next base: position 22,132 of record JALIZH010011398.1, read on the forward strand.
AGTTCCCAGCATGCTCCTGTTCCATATTTTAAGGCTGGGGAGTTATTCTCAGTGTGTCCCCCTAGTGGACTGTCCATTTCGGCCACAGCTGATGGGCCGGAGCTCGGCGACCGGCGCGCCCCGTGTTTCTGGGTCTTCTTCCACAACGTCATTTTGATGCCCCGAAGCTTTGACAACGCTCAACACTAATGTGAGGGACGGAATGTTCTTCAACGCAACGAACACAGCGCCTAGACATCAGATTTTGCGCATACATCTCTGAGGCCGCGTATAAATTTGGATCGCGTAAGCCATCGAATTAGGTTTCATGCGGCCGCCCGTCTAACACGTGCACCTGTGAAGGTCGGCACGCATTCTCTGCATCGTTCTCAAACATCTGGGACATATTCATATGCAAGTTCAGACTTCACAAGTTCCTATTAAATGCGAAGCATTTCTTAGCGAACTTCGGCGAGTTTGAGCGTATCTATCTAGCTATCTATCTATCTATCTAGCCGCCTACGACTTTGTGCTGTCCTGGCCGTATCGTTAATGGGATTTATACCAAATTTTTTGTGACATAACATGACTGTATGGCGAACATAAATAGCTGGTCATATCATGAAAATCATGACTAACTTGTCATGAAAAGAATGATTTACATGCCACGTTCATGGCGCGCTCGCGGCCGTTTCCTTAGCTTGATATACACCAAATTTGGTATTGAGTGGCATGACTGTATGACGAACATAAATGACAAGTCGTAATATGGAAATCATGACTTGTCATATGCGACATGACTTGCATTCCACGCTTATGGCGCGCTCGCGGCCGTTTGGTTAGCTTGATATACACCAAATTTGGTATTGAGTGAAATGATTGTATAACGAACATAAATGACAAGTGGTAATATGGAAATCATGACTTGTCATGTGCGACATTACTTGCATGCCACGCTCATGGCGCGCTCGCGGCCGTTTCGTTAGCTTGAGATACACCAAATTTAGTATTGAGTGACATCACTGTATGACGAACATAAATGACAAGTGGTAATATGGAAATCATGACTTGTCATGTGCGACATGACTTGCATTCCACGCTCATGGCGCGCTCGCGGCCGTTTGGTTAGCTTGATATACACCAAATTAGGTATTGAGTGAAATGATTGTATGACGAACATAAATGACAAGTGGTAATATGGAAATCATGATTTGTCATGTGCGACATGACTTGCATGCCACGCTCATGGCGCGCTCGCAGCCGTTTCGTTAGCTTGATGTGCACCAAATTGGGTATTGAGTGAAATGATTGTATGACGAACATAAATGACAAGTGGTAATATGGAAATCTTGGCATGCATGTCATCTACAATGCCATTTACATACCACGCTCATGGTGCGCTTGCGTCCAGTTCGCTAGCTTGACATAAACCAAAATTGATATATCGCGATGTGACTGTATGACGAACACAAATGGCACGTCGTAACATGTAAAACATGACATGCAAATTATGTAAAGCATGATTAGCTCCTTCCTGGCTGCTTCGCATTACATCGATTCCCACAGTGCGTGGGATCTGCCGGCTTTTTTTCTGTAAATGTCGTCCACTTTTTACGCTTGGAATGTGCTGCCGGGTTCGGTGCATCGACGTGGTCAAGAGCAAACATCACGGTTCACCGTTTTTCGAGTAATTGAATGCGCTGTGCTGATATGGACTGTGGACATCTCCTTTAGATGGACACAAAGAGAATAGCTACCCGGAAGTTCTCGTATCTTTCTCTCCTCCAGATGTCTCAACAGAATTGCCTGACCTCAATGTTCTCGCGTCCCGCAGCCTTAAAAAGCGACGACAGAACTCGCTGGATAGCACATTCGTGGAGTCTTGGACCTACGGCATTGCGCATACATAAATATAGTATATCGATGGGTTAATGCATTTTTTCTTTTCATTCTTACTAGAGTAAGTCGATAAATGAATAGAGAAGTAAAGGCAATGAAAAACTGAATAACCGATAGCTGAGCTAGTTGGTGAGTATTCATGTTAAAACGACACGGCGTGAGAACACTGACGCCCACCAGTTATCTCTCACGTAGGCCATCGCGCGCAACTGACTGATGGGTATCGCCTCTTGCCTGGGAATGCGCGAATGAGTATTTTTATGTGAGGACTTTAGGGGCCCGGGTTGTCGTATACTGTCATTGTATGCTGTCGTAGCTTTGCGAAATGCAGGCAAAACCGCGTATAGCACAGCCATCTTTCGCATATTGAACGCGCGCTCGCGCCAAGAAGTCTTTCCCCTTTTGTTCTTCGAGCGACTTCATGATATTAAGTGCGAAGCGCTTGAGGGGTCCGGGCTATCGTATGCTGTCGTCGCTTGGCGTAACACAGGCTAACACGTAAAAAAAAAAGAAAGGAGAAAGCAAGAAGAAATAGAAAGGAAAAATAGAAAGAAATATAGAAAGAGCAAGAAAGAGAAAGAAAAATAGATAAAGAGAGAGAAAGAAATTAATAGAAATAAAGACAGAAAAAAACGGAAACAGAAAAAAAGAAAGGAATCGAGGAGGAAACAAAGAAAATTGAAGAGTAACAAAGATGGCTGCCCAGCTCCGCACTTCCTTTAGGTTTGGCACCACTATAGTGTGAAGCTGTCTTAATTTTCTTTTTTTGTTTGTCTACCTTCTTTTCCGCCGCTGTACGATTTTTCAGTTAGCGGCTTTTGCGGTGTCTTGACTACTCTCTTGTGCCTGTGTTTGCACTCCCTGTCTTTTTAAGGTCCCCAAAACAGCCCCTGAAAATACAAAATCGAGCACGTTATTCTCTCGTGACGTTTCTCGTTTTTATGTTTTTTTTTTTTGGCGCTCTTCGTGACGCCGCCACGATGATTCACGTGACATGATTAGAGCGCATACTTTCGATTGGTTCATATACGAGAAATATCAGTTGTGAATTGTCTCCTACCTCGTTTTGCCGTGCATTCGCCCACCCGTTCTTCCTCACCTCGCATGATTATGGAATGCGATGAACTGATTTCGCTCCATTTTGTGAGTCCGATTGCGCGAGCGGAAAAGTGTAGCTGACAAGCTCGAAATCCTGATAAGCTCAACGCTTATGGGCTAACATTATGCACGTGCTTTATGAAGAAGTAAATGCCAAGGAGATATCGCCCGTAGGAATCTGCCAACGGAGAAACTCTTTACAGCGAAGATGATGCAGCTCTCCAGAAGACAGGTCATCCCGCATCTATGGTTTCTGTACATTTATTGACTGTTATAACAATTATATGGACACTCTGTACAGGTTTTCATTGTCGCCGTCATGTTCCGTATAAAGTTCAAATTGATAACTTCTGTACGCGCATCGTATGCTGTACCCGCTAGTAAAAGATCGCGAGCGCTAGCGAGGAACACGGCTGAAACATAGATGAAACAAGCTGCCCATCTTTGTCGCACGGAGGGCGCATGCGATAACACCACTCCGCGTGCGAGGCCTGCCATCGATTGCTCTTCAACCAGAAAGAAGCGCCCTGTCCTTATTTCGTTGGACGAAGGAGTATGGAGGAACGCCGGTGTAGAGGGGCTGCATGGCTGGAGCCGCAACTCTGAACACTGACTATAAGGGCGCGGTCGCGAGCCCTGGCGCGCGCGCTACCTCGGCAGGCTTAAGCAAACGCTCATACACCCTTCTACGCGCTGTGATCTCACCACTTCGTGCTGTGACCAGTGATACGAAAAACTGCACGAAAACCGCTCCCTTCCCGGAAGCGACCGTACATTCCCATACACCAGCGCATTTCAATTTCGTGAGATGGGATGAAAAAGAACTAGGTGCTATAGTTCGTTAAAACATGACGACATGTTGCTGTCGCGTTCACAGCTTCGCCTATTCGGAGAAACTTTTTTTTACTTCAAAATTCAGAGGACAAAATTGTCTCCCCACCAACTCTTCTTCAATATACCCCCCCCCCCCCCTGCACGCCGCGCCGCCGCCGATCTGATGAACCCCGCGCCGTTGACGCGCCGCCGCCGGAGGTGGAAACACCGGCGCGCCGCCGCCGGCGATTTTAGGACCGGCGCACAGGTCTACTTCTTAGTGCACCAAATGTTTTATCGGCACGAGCACCAAGTGACACTGCTTGCTATATTTCATACCACCCTGTCTAGTGCTAGTGTCAGTTGTTAGAAAACCCTGACAAAAATAGTTTATGAAATGCATGAATTGGGTTAAGCTAAGGGTTGTATGCGAGAGGTGGTATTAATGTATATGAAAAGTTAAAATGGGAGCCAATGGTAAAAGTTAGTGTAACTAGCAATTACATCTAAGAAACCTATTGGGTGGAGCTCGCTACGCTAAAAGACTGCGAACATCGGGCATGCGCATGTCACATGCTTGCCCAAGTTTATTGAAGAACCGGTGCAAGGCGCCACTGCCATACCCCTACATCTTCCATTACGATCGCTTAAGGCTTTTTAATGCGCTTTGTCTTAAAATATAAATGTGTCTAAAGGTCAAGTTCACACGTTGCAAACATTCATAACTGTCGTCGACCTTGATTGAATCATATTTTTTTGCGTACGCAGGTTACTTCTCCATTCCTTTCTCGGTGGCCTACTCCATGTCCAAGTGCGCGGCTCGCTTCTTCGCTGATGGCCTGCGAAGAGAGATGAAAAAGTTTGGCGTCCGGGTTGTGTCCATCGAGCCTAATATGTATGCGTAAGTATAAATCTAATCCCTATGCCCCGTTTGGTAACCAGCAGTACAGTTATCAAGCAATGAAACGCGAATAATAAATTATGAACGTTAAACCTGTTTTCCAGTGAAAATACGATCTCAGTGCTGCGTACTCGTTTGCCGAAAATGCACGCATCGCCCATAAAATACGTTTTACAGCTTGCACGTCGCCATCTCCGTTTCACTCGCCTGTTGTACATTTCTTGCAGTGCATTCTAGAGGGGACAGTTGGTTCTTCGTCATGTCGGTAGAAAGCGTAGGGATCGTGTTCCACCGCGCGAAATTATCAGGACTGCGCCATGTAGTTTGACAGACACCACTGGAGCGCAGCCTAAATGCAACATCTGTATTGCGCTGCCATCGTGCTGTCTGATGTTGTAGCTATTTACGATTTCAATGAGCACTGCAGTTTATCTTGGTGCCAAATTATTCCTTATGCAAGAATATCTATAGTATTGTAATGGTTGCCCTGACAATTTCATCGCACAAACACATTGCAAACTACCAATTTCTGCAATAGAAAGGAATAGAATCGGGCGGGCACACTGCTCGGAAATACTCACCTGAATGCAGTAAATATCTACGGGATCCTTACCTGCAGCTTGCCCGCTATGTGGGGAACACCCAACACTTTATCACGTAACATGGGCCTGCCAATACTCAAAGGTAGTGCCAAGAAACAACACACCAACACCAGAGCAGTTGGGAGGCTGCGCTGTCCTGCTCGAAGCCTGATGAACAGCTCAAGCTGATCGACAGAGCTCGCAAGATGGCAAAGGCCAGAGGGGCCCTGGACTGAGGGCTCCTACTTCGCCGGAACAATTTCTTTGTAATAAACTTTTCATTCATTCATTCATTACCTGCAGCTCTCACAAATCCACAGAACACAGACATCTTCAACTCCGTTTACCAATTATACAGCGTTTTCAATCCGTCGCTCACTCCAGCCCAAACTGACACACTTCCCGATTTCACATCTCTTCTGCACGTAGTGCACTACATAGTGCAAAAAAACTCGCAAGGCAATAAAGGGTCTACATTTATACTCCGGCTGACATACCTCATAGACGTTCGATGAGGCCAAGGAAATCACACCTTAACAATAGTCGTTATGTGCCGCCATCATCGCACTTTGTATGTAACTGTTAGAACTAGAATTTGGAATGTATTGATAAAAAATGCTATGAATAAATCTGCCAATTCTTCGTTATGTGCGCGGGTGCGTAGAGGCATGGATGCCTGCATGCGTGTCCACTTGAAGTGTTGCCGTAAAATGTTAAATCTGTTGCAAAAAATATAATTGAGTCATTCTATCCAATTTTCAGTTCATATTCATATTTATTACGACCCCGATGGTTTACCTATTTCTAACCTGCGTTTATTGCATAGTTCCATGTGGTTCAAAGTCCTATGTTTATCTTCCCACAACCACAGCACCAACCTGACAGGCCGACGGCATACTTCTGCCGGCCATGGACAAGCTGTGGCAGGAGACCAGCGAAGAAGTCAGGCGAGACTACGGCCAGGGTTACTACGAGCTGAGCCGCCAGTACCTGCGGCGGGAACTGCTCAAGTCACGCACCGAGATCCACGAAGTCGTGGACGCCATGGAGACTGCTGTATTGGCACGGAGGCCACGCTTAGCGTACCGCCCTGACGGCCTTCTGAGGGCATTCCAGTTCCGCCTGCTGGAGATTGCGCCGCCTGTCGTACAGGACGCTTTCCTGATACGGGACACGCAGCCGCCAGCGTCCACACTTCCAGGCAACAGAGGCATCGCTCGAGGCTGACGATGGATGTTTCATGAGTGCACCGGCCGGCATAACATTTGTGCAAGCTCAAAGCGTTATGTAATCGGACAAGGACAGATGGGTGGAATGTGCGCGAGCTCCGCATCTTTCGAGAAATGGCGTTTTTTTATGAGCCGCAAAGCGTCGTAGCCTTTACTGTTCTTGAATTGTCTCATGTGACAATAAGTTCCTGCGATTCAGACAAACTGAACTTTTATTTTGACGAAGCTCGCGCTCTTACTGAATCCTTGCCATCAGCCTCTGAGGTATCTTGCGTTTCGATCTCTGAACCCGTCCGGCCAAAGAGGCTGGACTGCGGAGCTTGTAATAACGACTGCTGTCAGCAGAAAAAAGACCATCAGTTGGTAGCCTTTCAATTGATAATATATAAACTATGGGTGTCCTCGTGACCTTGTTAAGTACGCATACGACAATCGTTAATGCGAGTCTTGTACGTGGCATCGGCAAGTGCATCAGCGTCGTTAAGAAAATGTAGTGCCTGAGGTTTAGGAACTTCACTTGTTGCATCTTCTGCGTTATGAAACAGTCTGACCAAACTGCGTTGATGTATCTTGTGCGATAGAGGTTTCTGGTATGTGAAGGAAAAAGTAAGGTGTTTCACTCGATCCTCGCCTCACGACACATTGTAAGCGTTATGTTGCGTTGAACTCATTATCAGGATGGTAGAATATGGTCAGGATGGTAGAATATGGTATGGTAAGGCCGACAGGGTAAGCTATTGGGATCTAATGCTGGGTATAGCGTTTTAGGTGTGTACAAGTGTGATAACGCAGAGAGTTAATATTACTAAGCTTGCAGTACAGTTGGTTGTTTTAACAGTAGGATTTACTGCGGAACCTCACAGGGCTTTCACCATAAAATCGTTGAATGCATCTCATCGACTTAACACTAGATATCCCATTTAACTGTAGCTAAAGTTAAGAGATCATATGGTAGTATTGACATTCATAACTATATTTTCACTCGCGAAGTCTAGCGGTGACGATCTCTTTTTGGTATGCTCCATTCAATCAATGCAGAATGTCACTATTCGTTCACCTGTATTCTTTGTACAGTTTTGTGTCACTGTTGCTTATTGAAGTGTTGAATGTATTGGTATGTTTTTCTCAGGCAAATTTAAGCGTCCGAATGGAGCAAGGTGACGTGTTTCTAGCTGTAATTTCAGTGCCTCAAACCTGCTATTTATGGCATAAGGCAGAACCGTTCTTTATTATACATTCAGTGATAGTATGAGGGATGATGAAAATTTACTACACTATCGATTGATTCTTTTATCTTTTCTCCATAATCCTCGAATAACGTGTATCGACACAGTACAAACATACCATGTCAAGTAGCACGCCCACATTTAATTATGACCAGAACGTTCACGACGAGATACAGCTGGAAGAGAATCAGCACCGTTGATTCTATAATTATAGGCTGATTTCTTCGAGGGAGCCAATGTGCCTTTTATACAACTTGACAGTTTACACCGTGCAATGCTTCGTTGAAAAGCAGCAGTGCAAGAAGTGTCCTAATACTGTAATATGCGTCCTTCAGTTTTCTCGTTCAGACTATGGACTTGGGAATATGATAATAAACACCTTCGTAAATCTTCCTGTGTTATGTGGTTTCGTGTTTTTGGAATTTGTGCCCGGGAGAGCAACTTGATGTCAAGAACCAAGTCCGCATTACATGGTGTGTACAGAATGAATATTTTGCAGCTGGCGTCCCATTCGAATTCAAGTTTTGAGTTTTCCTGGTGTATTTGTAATAAATATAAATTTATAATGGTGATACAATCACTCTTGGTGTAACATCCTTCGGTGAAACAGCACACTGTACACTCTAAGAAGAAAAATAAGAGTATGTGTGACTCCTTTTTGGTAGTCCTGACTTTCCACGTATACGACTCTCTTTAAAGAGTCACGGTAACTCTCGTGAGTTACGCGACTCTCATAAGAGAGTATAATGACAACCAAAGGGAGTTGACGTGCCTCTTCAAAAAGAGTCGTATACGTGGCAAGTCAAGGGACTCTGAAAAACGAGTGAAAGGACTTTTTTTAGAGCGTAGTGAACACGCCTTACATACAAGTCATGTATGTCAAAGTTACATATTAAATGCGAAGCATTTCTTTGCGTACTGCAGGCACTTCTAGCGTGTGCGTCCATCCGTCCGTCTGAATCTGACCACTAATGGCCTCTGCAGACTTGCTGCTGCTGCCAGACGTTTAAGTGAGCCGCCGACGCAGTCGCATGCGATTTTGCCATGGGAGGTGGCAAAGAAGTTCCGCTCTGCAGATAGACTGTGGTCCTCCTCGGGGTAGTAAATGTTCAAGCAGGTTTTTTTTTTTTTTGCGTAGCCACTTAGAAACCCAGGCTTCTCGCTCATCCACTGTCTCATGTCGCATGGTGACGCAGCAGTCAATAAAGGCCTAAAACAAGGCTAGCAATGCTAAAAACCAATTCAAATAATTAACAAGGCCTAAAACAATATGAAACCACCGAAATAACCAATAATCGGATCGCAATAAGCTTAACTAAAGTCGCGGAAAACGCTTCGGTTTGCCAGCGCCAACCATCAGAAATTACTTTTTTCGCTTTAAACAAAATTTACAAGAATAAATATTTCCACATCACAAGAGAAGATGTTGGAGCATATAATGAACCCTCTCATATATTTTTATCGGGATGGCCTTGATGATTAATTTACGAGTGAATATCCCGAAAAAGGCATTTTTTTTAAATTTGCAACCATTTTCCTGAATAAACGTTTGTTTACATAGGCTGAAAATATTTTTAGCAGATACTATGTCGACTGGTAAAAGAGCTGAAAAACATTTTGCGACTGAAACGCTGCCGCTTTTTTTACTAAAATTGCCTGAATCTGCGTGTTTTCTTGCTTCTTTGCTAGGCCTATTTAGGCCGGGAAATTAATATTATGGTCCTACTTGTGACGTCACGTGAAAGAACAATGACAATAGAGTGCTTGAAAACAAAATGTGCCGTTGTACGCAGTATCAAGGTTAGATAAGCATAATTTATTCCCACCTAACTTTTCATCTTCGCCAGAATATTTAAAGGGTGGTCACGTGACCACCAAAATTTTGTTAAAGAAAATACTTCACTCAACTCACTCTCATACAGTCACCCTTCAGCTCAATTTTTTTCAATAGAATTACCGGTGGTCTAATTTTGGGCAGGTACGTTTCACTTGGAATGACCCATTTCCCACTTCCTCGTTCTATGTATTTATCTCAATTTCGCTCTTTCTCTTTCTGTTGTGTGCTTTACTTTCTCCCCTCCTGCCTTCCCTCCTTCTCACCCTCACATCACTTCTGCTCACGCTCACTACCCTTTCCCAACCTCTTATACTACTATACCGTGTTATGCTCTGCTGTCTTACCCGAGTGGTTGCGATGTTCGCTCTGGTATCCCGCCTTGTGAAGAAAATTTTTTTTCGTCAAGGATTTCTCTTTCATGCTATCCGCACGCACGCACGCGTGTGTGTGTGTGTGCGCGTGTGTGTGCGTGCGGATAGCACGATTTAGCCAAGCTATACTTTTCCTATTACGTCGTAGGTGCGAAGCACCTTAGGGGCTAGGCGACGTGAACAGCGCGTGAGACACACAAGGACAAGGAACGGACGAGTGACTAGGCTTGTCGGCGTCTCCTATCGCGTTAAAGAGCTCGTTTTGCAGAAATTCCGGTGTATGCGGCGGCGTCTTTGGTTCGGAGCGAAAAACTAGCGTTGGCCGCGATCGAAAATTCGAGGCAGGTGCAAATAAAGATAGGAGGCGGAGGGCGTTCGCAATGGTTTTCCTTGCGGCACAGTTCAGGTCTCCACCGAAAAGCGAAGAGACGCTAGCGATTGAAAATGCGATAGTTTGTGTGTGTGTGTGTGTGTGTGTGTGTGTGTGTGTGTGTGTGTGTGTGTGTGTGTGTGTGTGTGTGTGTGTGTGTGTGTGTGTGTGTGTGTGTGTGTGTGTGTGTGTGTGTGTGTGTGTGTGTGTGTGTGTGTGTGTGTGTGTGTGTGTGTGTGTGTGTGTGTGTGTGCGTGCGTGCGTGCGTGCGTGCGTGCGTGCGTGCGTGCGTGCGTGCGTGCGTGCGTGCGTGCCGATATCACGATCGCAGTCAAGTCTTAAAGGCGAAGCTTAAAGGGTCCCCTTAACGGGGTCCCCTTAAAGGGGTCCCCTTAACGGGGTATGGGTCCCCTTTAAGGGTCCCCAAATTTTTCTTCCCTTCCTTCTTTTCTTCTTTTTTTCTTTCTTTCTCCTTTTCTACCTCCCTCGCTTCACTCGTTCTCTCACCCGTCAGAGTCTTTCCATCCCACGGCGGACAAATCAGCGCTCGTGTTTTGGGAGCAAGCTAGAACATGAAGGGGACTAGGAGGAAGAAGAGTATGAATAGAGCGTGTGCTGGTTCATGATGATAGTTTCATGTCGTTTACTATAAACAGCTGGCATAAACAGCTCCGCTAATAAATTTAGCCAAGCTATACTTTTCCTAATTACGTCGTATAACATTTTAGGTGCGAAACACGTTAGGGGCTAGGCGACGTGAACAGCGCGTGAGACACACAAGGACAAGGAAACGACGAGTGGCTATAGGCTTGTCGGCATCTCCTGTTGTCACGGTGTGTCGTGTAGCCACGGTACATCATAAAAACGCGTATGCGCCACAATGGGTAAATCCAACTATTCACCACCGCTCCACTAAAAATGAAGAAGGCAACAGTTAGTCAAACCAATGGCCGACGACGTTAGTGGAGTAGAAACACCCTTCCTTACATGCCGTAAAGAACTGTAACTGGGCATGTAGGGAAAAAGAAACAGCTTAGGGTAAGCTGCATTCTCAGGCAGTTTTCCGACGACGTTAGTGGAGTAGAAACACCCTTCCTTACATGCCGTGGAGAACTGTAACTGGGCATGTAGAGAAGAAGCACCACCTTAGGGTAAGCTGCATTCCGACGCAGTTTTCCGACGACGTTAGTGGTGCGGAAACACCCTTCCCTACATACCCGGTTGAAGGCTTTGCACCGCCGGTGCCTTCTCAAAGAAATTTCTCTCAAAACACTACATGCTTCGCCCCTCCCCAGGTATCACATTAGTGGAGCACAAACACCCATCCCTAAAGGCTTCGCTCCTCCTCAATTTTCTTCATCTAGTTTTTATGCTACATCATGGCACACGTATGTGCAAGTAGTGAGGTGTAAAAATGCGGGTCCAAAACACAGAAATGTAAGTCTGAGTTCATTGTTAGCTCACCTGTACAACGTGTACTAACCCAACGTAGGGTACATATCTTTTGAAGCGCTGTTAGAGTGTGTCTCGTGGATGCCTTGGTGTTCTGTGTGGGCCTAAACTGGTGCGTTCACTTTCACGGTTCCTTCATTGCTTCATTGTTACCTGAGGATGCCATTGTAGTGTGCATCTACGAGGATAATCAAATCAGAATATACCTTGATGTCTTACCCTTTTATTTTACCTTGTTAGGGTAGTAAAGTTACTAACTTCGTTTTATTGCTTTCCCGTAGGTATTAACTGTCATAGTAGTAAAAACTAACTTGGAATGTATTACCTTCATTTACCACATAGCAAATGTTGTGATAAGCGATTACTACCTGAAGGTCAGTAAGTTCTACTATATTTTTTTAAGTGCACAAGCGCGATCTCGACGAAGTCCTCGTGCGTGGCATAGAGTTAATATAAGAGATTTCTAGAGGAAAAGCTCGTCCGCGAAAGCTATAACCACGCGAGCAGCGACATGTTGGTACACTCTCATTGTTGCCATTATAATAATTTACAGAATCGCTCAATGTAGCGTTTTGAAACACTCAAATTTTCGCAATGTAAATCATAAACAAGCATGTACACGAATTTTAAATGGACGGAAATTGTTTGATGTTTATATAAACTACTTTTAGGAACGATGCCATGGCCACTTATAGAATTTACTGCGCGCGGAAAGGAGCGTTTGCAGGTTTGTATACTAGAAGGCGCCATCATCCTTGTACCATATCAACATTTGAGATCGTGGCCGTGCGGCCGCTTGCGCCGGCTTGCTTGCGCATCGTGTGAATCGTAATGTCTCGTCGTCCGTGTTTTTTGTTGTCATGAGCCAACAACTCGACTCTGTGTGACAGTCTCTAACTACGATGAGCCATGAAACAGAGAAAAATGCCAGGGGTGATTGCAGCATGCAGTGGCGAGTGCGAGTGAGACGTCACCCGAAAGCTGAGTATCATTCCATCATGGCGGCACCCGTGCGGTTATAGGTTTTAATGCGTGGGCCTTATGGGGAGCTCTTTCTCTAGGGTCAGTATATTAACTCTATGGTGCGTGGCATCGACGCCATGTTGGAACTACGTCGGCTAACTTCGGCGGCTCTTGAAAACCCCGCCCGACTGAAAAACAGTACAAGAAAAACAGTACAAGGCCAGAGTAGTGTTCTTTTCCCTCGATAGATGACGCTAGTTGTCCAGTGGCGCTTCAAGCCTGCGAAATTCGAGTTTGATATCGCCGGTGAAGGTACTGTCGATCAGTGTACGAGCCCACAGGAAAGTGTACTATACGCCAATACATAATGCAGGTAGTTTTAGGAAATCGAGCGAATACACCTGGTATTATTACTGTTCTATGAGATGTCGAAATCAAAAATCAGACCGTGGACATTTCGCACTGATAATGCATTTAACAGAGAAGCAAGTGCACTTCAAACAATCTGTGTATATACCTAAAGCTGCATGTTGTGTGTTCAGGTCTAGTGAGATGAAACAAGTTTAGACTTATTGCTAAGTGATATGAAGTTGTCGTGGTAGAAGAGCAGTGTTACGGGGAACCACTAGAGATATCCATAACGGCAGGCTCATATGTAGCACGACAGAGTGCCTCAGGCGTATATTTAATTCTTCTTACTGGCGCATATACGCAGCACCACCGCCTTAACTTTGACTCGCATGTATAACGAACAAAACTTGACGGACACTTTATAAATTCCAAAGCGTGTTCGGCGACCGCCTGTGCCCATTGAGACGGGGTCGGTCAGAATGGAACGCGATGCGCGCGTCTCCCTTCTTTCATGCAAAAGGAAGCAACATTCAAACTGTTGCCCGTCTCAAGGCAAAGACTGAGAGCATGCTCAGATTAATCACAAGAGCCTCGAATCGCAGAGGTGGCCTCAGTGAGAGCAATCTCCTGAGACTGTATCATGCATTCCTTATGAGTCACATAAATTACGTCGCATCGGCGCTCAACTGGTCCCACTCGGAGGAGGCAGAAATTGATGTACTGATGAGGAAAAGCATCAAATGCATTCGGGGAATTCCTATCAGCACTAGCACAGAGCAGCTTCTCGAACTAGGGGTGCACAACACCCTCACGGAGGTAATTGAAGCACAAAGAACGGCTCAAACCGTCCGACTCTCCTCTACGAAGGCAGGCAGATGCATGTTGAAGTCTGCCGGTCTGGCCCCCCTTGGCCATCGACGAGAATGCCACCATGCTCTCTCACACCGTTAGGGGGACATTTCAGGTTAGCCCTTTCCCAAGGAATGTACACCCCCAATATAATGTGGCTAGGCGCAAGGCCCGAGCCCGCTCTCTCATTGATTTTACGCATCAAAGCTTTCAATTGGCTTCCTACGTCGATGCTGCCCAGTACGGGCGCACAGATTCATTTGTAGCTGCTGTAGCAGATCCTGACGGAATAATCGTTAATGCAGCTTCGGTAAGACACATCACAGTGTCCTGCGGCAGAACAGGTTGCCATCGCGCTCGCTGTGACCGACCCCTCGCGGCCATACATATATACCGACTCAAGATCAGCCATACGAGCCTTTCGATCTGGTTTAGTCTCGAAAGAGGCGGCGGCCATAATAAGGCAAAGGCCACCTGATGCTTCGCATACTATCGCATGGTTCCCGGCGCACATTGGACACAATGTTCATCCTAGCAAACCCAACCCGAATGAGCTAGTTCATGACCAAGCGCGAGGTCTCACATTCCGCGATGGTCCCTATGCACTAGACCAGGGGTCTCAAACACGGGGCCCGCGGGCCGCATGCGGCCCGCGAGGCTCTCGAATGCGGCCCGCGACCCGCACATGACGGTCTCCACCACACATTTTTAAACACTTTCTTATTAAGTATGCTCATGAGATACACAGACCTGACTGCTTTAAAGCATTGACTCCGTGAGGCATCCCATGTGGTCACTTTGTATTGAAACATAACAGTAAAACAAGAATTTTATTTCTCAATCAGCGTCCAGATTGAGTCGATTTGCAGATCGGTATCGACATATCGTTGGAATCCTGGCACCAACTTTCCTTCAGAAATGACCGCTAAATGAGATATTGGAAAGCTTTCTTTCAACAACCTGCTGACAAATAATGCTGTCGCCTTCAAATTAGGAACACCTTGAGGGGACTTCCTCGGCTTTTGGAGTATTATTCGCGCATAGGATGCCTGCGACAATGCGTCTGCCAGGCAAGCTGCCTCGTTGAATTTGTCGTCAATGATTGGCTTTTAAAGAATGCGTTGCCTTCGCGCTCTTTTGAAAGCGGTGTGACTGGTGCAATTAGGTGTGCATGCAGTTTCGCATCAATTTTTATTTAAACGGTCACGTGACAGCCAATGGTAATTTCGGACACGTTCACATAGGAAAATGTTAAGTCCAAACATTCAATTAAATCAGTGCGGTCATGACGAAAACTTGCGCTGTAGGGGTCGTCAGCAGGCAGCAAACCATGACAAGTTTTCCGCTCTGCTGAAATGTTTACACAAATGACTCAAGTTGCTCATGGGCCCTAAGAAAAGTAGAACATAAAACATACCCCTGCGGCATTTTAAATTGTGTGGTTTTACTACTAATTTGTCACTTCGATTATCACAGACCGTAGAGGGAACGCGGACGGTGGTTTCTTTGTCGAGTAAGGAAATGAAAGCTAGCGGTCAGTTTACCGTGTATCCGTTGAAAAATGTTTAAATATGCCATTTATTCCAAAGATGACTAACTTGCTCGATGCCTCGTTTTCTATCTATCACGGCATATTTTTATCAAAGGTGCGTCCTGTAAGACTCAATTGGCCGGCATAACCACTGCCACCTATAGCAATACTGGCAGTAACATTCGTACATAGGCAAATCTGTAGCATCACAAAAGCCTTCGACACTGTACTGAAGTTCTGTACACTAGAAAATGCTTCAGAGTTAAGTGTACGTGTGTCATACTCGGATGCATCAATGCGTTTTTAGCCAGACAGTTTCCTGATGATTCATTGCTTTCACCTATGACTTGTACTCGTAAAGTTTGTGGTGAACGTGTCATTTTCTCAGAGAAAACTTTTATTTTCAAGTACGCGCGACACACTATGGCAGTGGTTCTCATCCACGCATGGTTCGAGGACTCCTTGTGGACTGATGGAAGTGATGAGGGACCCCTTGTAGTAGTGATAGAAAAGGAGGGGGGGGGCATAGGCGTGCGTACGGGGGGGGGGGGGGGTTGCGGCCGCCGCCCCCCTTGTCACCTAAGAGGGAGGGGGCGCAAGGTCAGCCCCATAGATAGTAGGGAGGGGGGTGCTGCGACTTGGGGGGCGGGAGCGCAAAATCAGCCTCATACATTGACATAATAGGGAGGGGGAAGCGCTGTGACGAACCGTCGCCCCCCCTGAAGGGGATCCCTGCGCACGCCTATGGAGGGGGGGGGGGGGGGATCATAAGTTAGCACATAAAGCAGCGTGAACGAGGTGCCTTTTTTTTTCTCCCTGACAAAGAATAATTCAACTAAAGTGCAATGCCAGTTCGATCTCGACAGGTTGTACATAAGTGGCGCGATCTGCAGCCACGTTGAACCTGTGTCCATTATGTTTGTTCTTCAAGTATGCAAGCCTGGAAAAACCATGGTCGCGGAGAGCGTGGAGAAAAGCACGGAGAAAGCTGTAAGAAAGGCTTTACAAGTATCTTGTGGAGAAGGGAACACATAAGTCTGCTCCATTGTGATGCAATGATCGCATGCGGTGAAGTATATCAAAAATCAGAAGGGGCCGATGTCATGGAACATAATGTGACTCCAAGAAACAGATTTCTTTTTTCAAGGTTAGTTTCAGTGATTACCAGAAGTGACTTCGCGGACTCCCTGGGATCCGCGGACCCCCCATCTGAGATCCACTGCACTAGGGCAACAAAGAGCTCTACAACAATTCTTTTTTTTTTTTGTTAGAAAGCCTGCCCTCAGGCATAATATACTACATTTATAACAAGTTCCTTTCGATCACTCATCATGCATAACATGGCTTCCGTGACCTCTCTATTTATTTGAGGAGTCCACAATGTTTTGTTCTCGCCATCATCTTCTATTCAGAGCAGGGATCTCAAACACACCTAAGCTAGCGGGCTGCAGTCGCAAGATTTAATCCCGCAAGGGCCAAGACAATGAAGAAGGTAAAACCTTGGGTGGGTGGGGGGGAGTCTGTGTGATGTTTGTACAAAATTTAAGCTGACGTTGCCATTTGATAGGCGGGGTTTCTCGTACCTCATAGATGGGTAATTTATCAAGTGGATTTGGAGTGATGGCTTGAACAACATATCGATTACCGATCTCCAGAATGAATACAATCCTGATGCCGATTCCGAAATATAGAGTTTTTGTTTGGCGGCTATGTCACGACAGATGGTGACCGCTTGGAGTCCTTCAGGGAAAAAAAAATGCTTGAGGCCAGTCATGTCTGTGTAGCTCATGAACATAATTATTAGTAAAATAAAAATAATAATACAATGGCACCAAAACAGTCATATAAGAGACCGTTCCTCTAGCGAAAGGTCCGCGGGCTGCCTGTTTGTTACCCCTGATTTAGAGAAAGAGCTCAGTGCTTTCCTTTTCCTGGTGCATGCGACAGAAGGGTTGCATGTCGCAACATCGTTGATACTTGAATAACTACAAATGCTACTTCCTTGCAATCTAAAGCCGTCGCAGGCGACTCATGACGCTTATCTCTAGCAAATGGAAATCTGGTGCGCAGATTACGCTTTCTGAAAGCTTTGCAAAAGGCTGACGCAAGACGTGTGAAAATAAGGTAAACTTTTGATAGCAACTGAAAGGCTCCCATCAGTGGCGTAGCCAGGGGGTGGCACACCGGGCACGTGCCTCCCCCCCCCCCCGAAAAAAAAGCGCTTGTCCTGTTGTCTCTTGCTCGTCCGTGTGTATTAGCGCTATGCCCCGTTTTGAATTCTTTTACAAGTTTAACCAAACTAACAGGTAGATACAATGCATATGGCAGAAGAAGGGTGTATTTTTAAAGGGGCCCTGCAACACTTTTCCAAGTAGCCATGGAATGGATTCACTAAAGGAGCTTATTGCCTCACGAATTCATTGCCGCAAAAATTTTTGGAATCCGTCCAGTACGAGTGGAGTTACAAAGATTTCTCGCACGCTGCAATTGCATTCTCTCTTCTCTCGTCCCGTCGAAAGCGCTGGAAGCTAAGCAGGGAGGGATGGCACGGGGAAAGAAAAATACGTCACGCGCGCCTCGTGATCTTGAGCGCTTTTTCTTTTTCTTTCTTTTTTTGTTCGAATACGCCAATTTTCATTGCGATCGCGCGCCCACGCGTGGACAAGTCGCGGCCTCCCGCGGCGGCCTCTGTAACTACCGAGCGCGCCACGCTCAAATCAGCCAATGGCTGATACAAAAAAAATCTCGTCGGTGACGAGTGATTTTTAGGTACGCAACGTCATTTGTCGAGAAGAGAAAGCAATTTCTGGTTGACTTTGAGAATTTATTGTGAATTCCACGCCGCGTGCTGCGCTATAATATTTGGCTCGCGTGTTCTTGAGAGCCTGGACTACCGATCGGCAGCGTTTTCTGAGCATGCTCAAAAAGTGTTGCAGGGCCCCTTTAAAGCGAAAAGCCTTCAATGCCTCATCAAACGTCAAAAGTGACCATTGGCGTCAGTGGCGTCAACTAAAGTTGTACAAAAAATTATCACCAGAAGACGTCATTATGATGCCACAGATCTTCGAAATTCGTTACGTCATCATGACGACGTCACTATCACATCAGATAACACCACAGGGGATCAATACGTCGACTTAGAAGAAAATCAAGAAGGCTTTCATCTTCGATTTGCTTTATGCGGATACATGAGGAACCCTTTGAGCTTGTATTGACTGGCCCTGTGTAGCAGTTGGTGTTCTAAGAAAACCTTCCTCACCGACAGCTGACGAATAAATTTTCTTTCCGTCGTCGGGTTTCGAATCCCGCTCTCCCGAAGCGCGGGCCTTGAACACTAGGACACGCGTCTATGCTTGCCACATGTGAACCAAACTGAAACATACGAATGCGTTCTACCGATGATACAAAAAAAAAAAAAAAAACGACTGGGAGGCGTTACAAGTGCTGTGGGCGTTTCACTGCAATATTTCGTGTCGGCGGACAAAAAGCGATGTGCTGGTAAGAACGTAAGGGCGATATCAAGAATTGCACATTTCAGGTTTTTCTGGCTTCTATGGTGCTATTGCGTTGAACGGAACACCAGTTTTGTGGGTTTCTGGAGGAAAATCTACAAGAAAATTTCTCACGCGGCTGCGCGACTTCTGCAGCTATGCACTCTAATGCCATGCCAGCCAGCATCTTAAAGGGACTCTAAAGGGCAAAACGATTTTTCGCGTATTAGTAAAGTGCAATTTCATAATCCCGAAAACATCACTCTCACCGCGACACGACACTTGGTAAGCGAGAAAAGACGCGAAAAGAAAATGTGGGTGGAGACGCCGCCTTGAGATTCCCGCACCAAACACCGTGACGTCATAGATTCTGAAGGCGTCTACTGAGTCCTACGTAGTTTCTTATCGACAAAAATGAGGTGCATTGTCATCTGTGGGTGCCATAGACCTAGCATACGAAGTTTCAGAAACTTTCATCGAGCCAATGCGTTATTTATTTATTTGATTTGCATACACAGATGCGCAAGGACACAGAGGAAAGAGGGAGAGAGCAAGCTGGCAACTGCCACCTGGAGGGGCACAACGCCTGCCTACTCTTTCGGGAGGAGGGAAGAGATAGAGGAAAGGGAGATAGGAGGAGAGAAAGAGGAAAGAAGGGAGGGAAGTATAAGAAAAATTGACGAAGACTTAGACAAGCATAAATAAATACGAAAAAAAAACGTCTATAAACGGGTGGCAAGGTCCGTTTGGTCCATAAAAGTCAATAGAGCTCGATGGGCCTGGTGCGCGTCGAGAAACACAACCTCTCGGGAAGAGGTAATCGTCTAGGGTCGCGCACTTCAGTCCCAGGAATTTATATTCCTTAATCAGTACAGCCCGCTGCGTAGCGAATGCGGGGCAGTGCACTATAAGATGATCAAGTGTCTCGCAGGAGCCACAAGCTGCGCACAACGGACTGTCCGCACGCCCTTGACGGTATAAGCGTTCGCGCACCAACACAGAGCCGACTCTTAGTTTATATAATAGTGCTCTGGAGTGACGAGACAAGCCACGACCACGAACACGGGGAGGGAACGATCCATTCGCGACACGCTGGTCTGGGTGCTGCTTTAGGAGGTGTCGGCGTATAAGCAGGCGAGCATTGTCGATCATAGATGAAATTTCCGGGCAGTCACAATTATCATGATTACAAGATGAAGCAAGGCGATCCGCCTCTTCATTTCCAGCAATTCTCACGTGCGAAGGTACCCACTGGGCAGCTAGGGACACCCCACGTGAGATAATTTTGTTGGCGGATTCCGTGATGCTGTAGAGAATAGGGTTGTCGGCCTCCTTTCGGGTGAGTCTGCTAAGGGCACCACGAGAGTCTGTAAGGACGACGACCTTCGATGCTGGTAATCCCTCCTGCACGTATTTAAGGGCGACATCAATCGCCAATGTCGCGAGAATACGAAAAATACATTTGGAATTTCTGACGTCACGCGCGCAGATAACGGCACCAAATTTAAAAATAAAACTTCAACCTTGATTTTCTCCGCAAATAATAAACTTATGATAGTGAAACATATGACATTAGAGTTCTCAGAGTGCAGTTTGTCAATCTAAACCAAGTCATTGTTTCGATTTAGTGTCCCTTTAAAGCCAGGTTCCGTAAGCCTCGAACGCGTTTTTTTTTTCTTTTTTTTTTTTTTTTTTTACTGCGAATCTATCTACACCTGGGGTAAACATTCTGTGTACGGGAGGAAGTGCGCGAGCACAGCCCCCTCCTCTTGTTCGCAGCGAACGTATGAAGCAGGGTCCTTCTCCTCGCGGCTGCGCACCGCTTTTCACGAAAAGATTTCACGACGTGCCTTCATAGAAGTTTCGTCACCTCTATGTAACGGCTAGTTCCGGTCTCGCGTAACAAAGTGGTCGCGTTTCATGCGCGCCGGACGCGATCCGTTCCTGAATAACTGGGAAAATATGATGTTGAATGTCAAACTACGTGTAACTATTCTGATTTCTAAAAGAATGCGTAGACCATGAATTATCACACCCTAAAACTTCTAGGTATAATCAACTGCCCTTAAGGCAACATTTAAAACTTAATTAACGAGTTTTCGTTAATCAGTCGCAACCGTGTCATTTCAGCAAGATAAGCGACACCGGTTGACTGTCGCTCAGTTCACGAGTGAACAGTGTGCGATAAAGAGGAAGGCGCACAGGATTTCTCCACATGCTCGTGTTGTCACAAATGCCATGGCTGGTTCACCATAGAAAATTGTCAGATCATGCTCAATAAGGTTGAGAGCTGGGCTAGTTGGTGACTGATCATTATACCGTATGGTGAAGTAGCGCAATTTTGACAGGGACAAAGATGAGAAGATGGACAGCGAGTGTCGTGTCCATCTTCTCTTCTTTATCCCTGTCAAAATTGCGCTACTTCACCATACGGTATAATGATCAGAGAATGCTGTCACCGGTATGTCCAAAAAAGTAGTGGGGAAGTCCAACACAGTCTCCCAATGTTCGCAAACGACTTTCTATACCTGCCGCTAGGTTTAAAAAGCCTTACGTTCATTGGAAACCTGTTAAGTCATTCGTTCTTAGCAGGAGTGATTATCCGTGCCTTATAGATACCTTCATTGCAGGAATATCCATGGTACAAAAAACAAAAGCAAAAACAAAAACGGGAAGATTATCTTACTTGACTGCATAGCCAAACGTTATTGTATAATTGTTATTCCCAAAGATATTTCAACACCTGCTCTTGGTGCTTTAATTGCGGTGAAACCAAAACCATTGAACGTAATTTTTCTTCAATCTTTCGGGCTTCGAACTCAAAATGAATAGCTTGAGGAAGGTTTTCGCCAATTTCAGTTCCAACTAGCTCAAGTGTTAGCCCACAAGTACTGCCTGGATACATTGTACAACCAAAACACACTGCGTTGTCAATTTAAGTAGTAAATATGTCGTCGTCTAACAGCATATTGACAATAGCACATGTTCCTACTACATCCTTGAAATCCACGGCATCGTGGTCCATGAGCAAGAAATGTTGCAGAAGACTGCCGTTTACGTTTTTTTTTTTAAATATTTGCGACGTCGTTTATTTTTACTGCAGCCCCTTTTGAAGCACAATGCCTTATGGTATCGAACGGCGTCACAAGAAACGTGCCGGCCTGAACAGAGCTACCGTTCGGGGGGAGTAATCCAAGGCACGGCCGCTGCCTTGTGTAAGGGATTTACCAGCCGTGCCCTTGGCTAGCCAAGCAGCACGTCTATATTAGGCTTGTAATGCGCGCCAAAACATAATGAACCATAGAGTTGGTTCAGACGTATACCGATGAGAAACGAAGTACGTGGAAACTGTTTTACTCCTTTACAAGGAATATATTGAGAACTAACTGACAATGGTGCCAAGGAAAGTATAGGGGATGTTATTAGTTCTAAGCAATAGTAATGTAAATGTGAAGAAAGGAGGACGAAAACATAACTTGCCGCTGGTAGAGACCGAACCTGCAGCATTCGAATAACGCATCCGCTGCTCTGCCACTGAGCGACAGTGGCAGTCATCCCCCCCGTCCACTTCATAGCGTATATATGTACATTTTAAACGTGGGAGTGTCAGTCAGCGCCGCTAGTAGCCATGACGGCGAGCGTGGAACACTCTTTTTCTGCCTGTTGGTGTCACGGTGGTCTGAGTTACTCAAGGTGTTCTAACGGCTTTTAGTTGCCCTCCTCGTAACGTGCTCTGCGGGAAAGAAAAAAACCGGCAGATCACACGTACTGTGGGAATCGATGTAATGCGAAGCAGCCAGCAAGGAGCAAATCATGCTGTACATAAAATTGAAGGACACTTTGTGCATTCCAAAGTGTGTTCGGCGGAAGCTTGTGGTCATTCGACTGACTATGCCATGTTTTTTTTTTTTTTTTTTAAAACTCTCAGTGGGATCGCACACAAACGGAACTGTTTTCTTTTTTTTAATTTTTTACCGCGAATTGCAGCGAGAAGCGAGACTTAATCTGCCTCCGTGTCGCATGCGTTCGATTTCTCGCGCTTTGCGCATCGTGCTGACGCCATCCGCGTCCCAACGCTTAAATTGACGGACACTTTCTAAATTCCAAAGCGTGTTCCGCGAACGCCTGTGCCCATTGAGACGGGGTCGGTCAGAATGGAACGCGATGCGCGTCTCCCTCCTTGCACGATTGGTCACGCTGGGCACAGCGACGCTACTACAGCAAAGCGCGAGCGCTGTAGTGTCCGACGCGACCGGCGCCCGTTTCCGCTCCCCGGCCGCCACCTGGCACCGTGCCAGGGCAAGGCCGCATGGACGGAACGACGGATGGACGCACGTGAGCATGAGGCATTAAAGGCTTTCGCCTTATTATGTATGTCATGATTTACATGTTAGGACCTGTCATTTATGTTCGTCATACAGTCACGTCGCGCAATACCAATTTTGGTGTATATCAAGCTAGCGAACTGGACGCAAGCGCGCCATGAGCGTGGCATGTAAATGGCATTGTAGATGACATGCATGCAAAGATTTTCATGTTACCACCTGCCACTTATGTTCTTTATACAGTCACGTTCCGCAATGCCAATGTTGGTGTATATCAAGCTAGCTAAACGACCGCGAACGTGCCATGAGCGTGGCATGCAAGTCATGCTGCAAATGATACGTCATGATTTCCAAATTACCACTTGCCATTTATGCTCGTCATACAGTCACGTCACGGAATGCCAAAATTGGTGTATATCAAGCTAGCTAAACAGATGCGAACGTGCCATGAGCGTGACATGCAAGTCATGTTACGCATGGCATGTCATGATTTCCACATTACCACTTGGCATTTATGTTCGTCATGCAGTCACGTCACGGAATGCCAAATTTGGTGTATATCAAGCTAGCGAAACGGCCGTCAGCGCACCATGAGCGTGGGATGTAAATCATGTTGTACATGACAACCATATCATGATTTTCCTATTATCACCTGCCATTCATGTTGGTCATGCAGAAATGTCTCATTGTACCATTTTTTTTAATATATCGAGTTAAGAAAATGGCCTCAGGAGCACAACGGCCAGAGCGTGTAAATCATACTTTTCATGACAAGTTATTCATAGTTTTCATGATAGGACCAGTCGTTCATGTTCGTCATACAGTCATGTTGTCATACCAATTTTGGTATAAATCCCATTAACGATACGGCCAGGAGAGCACAATGTCGTAGGCGGCTAGATAGATAGATAGATAGATAGATAGATAGATAGATAGATAGATAGATAGATAGATAGATAGATAGATAGATAGATAGATAGATAGATAGATAGATAGATAGATAGATAGATAGATAGATAGATAGATAGATAGATAGATAGATAGATAGATAGATAGATAGATAGATAGATAGATAGATAGATAGATAGATAGATAGATAGATAGATAGATAGATAGATACGCTCAAAGTCGCCGAAGTTCGCTAAGAAATGCTTCGCATTGAAAAATTCCAACATGCACCGAGCTGCGAATAATCTTATGAACGGTTCCCACAGACTTTTTTTTTTTTTAGGAATAAAACATGATATATGTGGCATAGCTTTTCGAAGCGAATGACGACCCCATGTCTTGAATCTGTGTTTTTAAGGTGCCGGCTTCGGTCCTAATTTTTAAGCTTGAAGAGAAAGCTGCGCTGATGTAGTAAGTGTCTGTAAAGGTTTGTCTTAAAGAAATAAAGTGTGGACCTCCTCAATAAAATTCCAAAAAAAAGCGAAATGCGGCTTCAAAAGCATCGTTATACACTCAGCTGTAGCAAAATTAGCGTTTAATAAATATCAGTTGGGTCATTGCGCATGTGTTGTGTTGCTGCATATAGTTTTATATCTTTACGCCGGCACGTCACGTATTCAAGCATGTAACGAGGAGATCGAAACCAACCCTAGTAGCACCAAATGTTGCCACAACGTTGAAGCAACTTTCTGAACGTTGCGGCAACGTTGTGTCAATATTTGGTCTACAAAGGAATGCGGACAGCGCGGCGCCTACATACGCGCTCTCACCTACGCGTGTGTCTCTAGTGTGTCTAATTAAGAGATAGGTTACAAGCGCCTGAACATAATTGCCTACAGCGGAGCACGTAAGAGCCACGCTATTCGCATATCAATTACCGCGTTAGTACACTAGCGTACTAACGCCGTGGAAGTGAAAACTGCTACTATTTTTTGCCTTATTATTAAGGGAACAACGATAGGCTTCAGTCGGCGTCGCAAAGGCACACGGAATTCGTAAAACACGCATTATTCCACATGAAGTAGAGAACACGACGCCGCAGCTTCCGCCGCGCTCGTCCAAGTATGGCGGCGGTCCGGGCAGTTGCTGTACTTCTCCTGTTCCAGTAACTATAAATATGCCTGCGCAAATGAGTTTAGTTCGTGACTGTGCCTCGCTTTCCACCATTGTGTGCCCTTTCAGTGGGTTTTGCTGCATTTGTGCTGGCTCGTTCAGTGCATCTGTATCCTTGTTTGCACGAGCACCATCTTTTGTGTTGAGTACTCCCTGAGTAGCTCAAGTTTCCGCGATTTTTATGATCAGGAAGGCATTTATATCTTATTCTGTTTAAAGGGCATGAGTTAGCGAAACGATAATCACCATTTATTTTGTGGTTTTCTCGAAAGAGTTTACCGTTTGTCAAGTACTTAGATCGAATCTGCGGAATGCACTGGGACTAAAACGGTTGCTTTTGAAGATAAGGTACCTAGCAAAGCCTCTATATTGTCGGCTCCCCAAGAAATCCAGTCACTGCTTTATGGCTGAATTGTCATTCGTGTTAACCGTTTACTGGTCTTGGCCTTTTGTGTTGGTCTGCAACAGACGCGTGCAACTTGTCTTTCGGCCTGCCTGGTTTTGGTAGGCTGATGTGTCGATTGGTGTCGGTAGAAACGCCATGTAAATATGCAAAATGTACATATTCATGTTTTATTGTGCTTTTTGTTTGCCATGTAATCTACATATGTGTATTTATCTTGTAAAATTGTTTTGCGTGTCTGTGCACGTTCTGTTCTGTTGAAATGTTATTGATGTCCATAGTCTGTGTTAATAAATTTCTCTAAACACAATCCCCACAGGCCTGCCGAACTCCCCTTTTCGTAAGAAAATCTACTCTAATGGCATTTTGAGGGTTCATTATAAATACTACGGTATATCAGCCTCCGTGTGGGTTTCAGTAGTTGAAGATGTACAACGACACGTCCGGGAAGCACAAGAGTACGATTTACAACTCTTGGAAAGAAGGTACTTAGCACAGACTGTATTTTATGGCCGTGCTGCACGTAACGGCTTTTGCTGGGAAAATGACAGCTCCGGCAGATCACCCAACAGTTGTCGATCCATCCGTCTAGAGTTTAACGTGGTCTGAGTATTCCTCGTCGACTGTTGTAGAGCTTGCGGCACTTCGCAGTGCTCTTCAAAGGATTGAACTAGAGTCACCACAAAAATGGGGCAAATTTACAGACTCGAAGTCAGCCCTACAGTGTCTGTCATCAGCTCTTCGTCGTGGTGCACAAGACCAACTTATGATGCAAATCAGAAAAACCTATCAGGACTTAAAAGAAAAATGGCATGGCATTACTTTGCAGCGGCTTCCAGGCCACTGTGGCATCGACGGTAACGAACATGCCGATAATTCTGCAAGGAATGCTTATGAAAGTGGCGTGAAAGAAGCCATTCCACTATCAAGAACTGATGCAGCATCCAAGATTCGCTCGCTCGCGCGTGATATAACGCATTCAATGTGGGATACGTCCGGTTTCCTGCATACTCGCCTTCACCGTCTGGATCCGTGATTTAAACTTCAAGTTCGTTCCGAACTATCCCGATCCGAAACAACAGTCCTGTGTCCCCTGCTAGGAATCATTCACGAACAGCTTTGCGTACCGAATCGGAATGGCTGACAGTGCTGCTTGTGATCACTGTGGCAGCGAGGAAACAATTCCGCACGTAAGTGTCATTGCCCGCACTACAGCTCCCAGAGAGAACAGCTCTCAGCAACCTTAGCACGCCTCGATGACCAGCCACTTTCCGAACAATCAATTTTGGAGTGCCGGAACGTTCGAGCTTCCAACCAAAAGGCGACAAAGGTGTTGCTGACGTTTCTGCGGTCAACCGGACGCGCTAAACGGCTATGACACTCGTGTGCTTGAGTGTGTGCGTGCGTGTTTTTTAGGGGCGAAGCTCCTTAGGGCGTAGGCTAGTCCGGCGTCGTCCTGCGTCGTTGTCGTCGTCGTAGCCTCCCCTGTGCGATGACGATGACGCTGCCATCACGGCACAGCACTGTGCCGCATAGTGGGTACATGGAATGTACCCACTATGCGTCATAACGATGACGCTGATGACGATGATGACGCTGATGACGATGACGATCGCGATGCCATACAACACCTGGCATCGCGATATGGTCTCACATGCATATCGTTTGACCACATGCAACCAAGCACCATCCGAGGAACCTGCATCGATCTCGTCTTTGCAAACTTTCCACTACGACCCATCCAGGCACCGCTCTCCCTCCATTTCACCGACCATAAAGCCGTTATAATGAAGGGCGAACGGAAGCCACGGCTTATGTAAACGGTAACCGCGACCAACGAAGAAACGAAAACAAAACGGAAAATCACGGCTCACGATTAAAATATAAATTTCTTGTATATATACACACAGTGTTTGTCACGTCTTTGATGATGTACTGGGCGAATTTCACGGAAGATTCACGGTTTACCGATGAACCTCCGGAGCTTCGCCCACTCATCACCATTCACTCCGTGGATATGCTGTGATTTTTTTCTTTTTCAATAGTTTTTTTATACATTTTCTGACTTTCTTTCCTTCGTTACCTTTCTATTCCCCCCTTACCCCTTCCCCAGCGCAGGGTAGCAAACGGAAAATTTTCTTCAGGTTAACCTCCCTGCCTTTCAATTAACATTTCTCTCTCTCTTGCGGCAGTGCATGGCACATATCTCATGTCATGCAGCCCCCATTGCGAGTAACTAGGTCGATACAATGCCTTCTTGGCTCGTTTTTCTGGTCGGGTGGCGTAATTTTGTTTCCCCGAGGGATCGCGCACGCGAGGAAGAAAAAGGAGGAGTGCGAGGAGGAAACCGGGACCGGCGGAAGGCTGTTCCGCCGCTGGGCTGCACCCCCGGAACGTTCTCTACTGTTGCAACCCCTTGCTTAACCCTCGGTGCCTTCGCTACCCACAGGGAATATCGTACCCAACGAACGCACGCGACGCTACAGACTGTCTAGTTATGGCGTGCCGCCAGGAAACTTTCGCGTCCGAGGACATCGATGTGCTTCGCGTAGGCTGACCGACGGAGATGCTTACGCATGGCTGACCGAATACAGTGAAGTGACGAAAACGTCTTGGATTGTCGACTGGGAAATCGCAAAAAAAAAAGAAAGAAAAGCGGGAACGAAAAAACATTTTTTTCTCAAATAATGTGATATATTATAATAATGTGTGCATGTCACTTGAACTCCCCGACACATTTCGCACTCAGCGTCCTGATAAAAATGTCATCTCGTGAATCAAAACTCCCACTGCAGTGTTCGTTGCCCCTGTTTGTCCTGTCCCATTTTCTATTGTATGCGCTTTCATACTTTCTAAAGGATCAAAACAAAAGCTTTGCACATTTCAAATTGAACTGAACGACTTCGTGATTTTCAAGATGCACAGTCAGTCATGACAGATCTAGCATGAGTCCTATGCACACTATTTCGCGATATTCATAGGCGATATGCGTGCGAACGGTTCGTCTCCACCATATGCTTCCAACATATCTGTCATGCGACGAACATAGAATTGCCAGCCTGTGCCGTGAATGAGCATAAGTGTTCAAGAACCACATTACGCACCCCATTATGCAGTCAGCCTCTAAACGTCTTTCCGTGCTCGCGCAGCCGTCCGAACCAGTGAGTTCAGCAACGCTGTGTTTTGTCGTTACTTCAAGCTACAGTGTTCTAGAAGTATTACAGTTCACTATATTAAAACCTAAAGAGATCAAAAGTCATGAAGACAATCCGCGCGTAGGGAGGCGATGCCGCTGCGTTGGCTGCGTGCGCGAGTTAGTTTCTTCCACAAGCTTCCAACATATTAATTAACAGCATGTTCGCAGACAGAAAATTAAAAAGTCTTTCCGTGCTGGCGCAGTAACAGTTTCGAAGTTATGTAGACAATCCCGCATAATCTTTCCGTCCGTGTTCGCTAACCAAAACGCCAGAGTTGGTTCAGAAGCCATTTTTCCTGACCGTTTTTCAGCTCGAACTCTACTACATATATCACAAGTGATGTCCACAACCGCGCCAGTCATTAGTAGCTAGCCACAATAGTTGTACGCGTACTGGAAAACACAAACGTGCTACGTCGACCTGTGCACGCATCCGTCCGCCCGTCCCTCGCACACACACCACCATGCTAGCCACGATAACTACCCTAACCATGCTCACACACCTCACGCATCTCACGCCGCAAGGACGGCGGCTATATGTTTTCTGCGGTGGCGACGGTGGCGACATACCGTGGACGCGGCGTGAGTTAACCGAGGGTAAAACCGGGCAGCGGAACAGCCTTCCGCCGGTCCCGGTTTCCTCCTCGCACTCCTCCTTTTTCTTCCTCGCGTGCGCGATCCCTCGGGGAAACAAAATTACGCGGTCGGGTGTAACTGAGCTGGTTTGCAGGGCTGCGCTTGGGCAGCCTCGCAA